>APFE030589501.1:0-13664 GCA_000404065.3 Pinus taeda | reverse complement strand
TGAGGACATGCAACACCTTCACAGTGGGGGTATGTTGAGCCTCAACCTTGCACCTTCCTATACACCCTCTTAGCCCTCATTCTCCACTCACTTCATTCATCCAGTGGTTAAATCATTGCATTGTAGTCTAAAAAGGACTGTTTATATGGTTTTCTGACTATACTGATGTCTGTTGTTTGGTTTAGTTTTTTGTTCATGCAGCTGCGGAAACTTGCCAGTTTTCGCAGCCAGCGCAGGTTTCCGCAGCCAGCACAGGATTCCGCAGCTATTTTGTTAAAAGCTATGCTCCAGGTGTCCTCTGAAGAAACGAGCTACATGGGCAAGCTCCAGATGGCAGGTACATGGAACGTGTCCCTTCGAATCGGCCAAATCATCCATGAGAGGCCCGCGGTCAACCAAAGTCAAAGACAAGGCCAGCCAAAGAGTTCAGCGGTGGCACGTCACTGTTTTGGGCACGTGAATGATACGTGGCATAGTTCTCAGCTCACGAAGGCACCAGCACACCTGGAGATCGTTCCTGAAACGTGAATCTAACAGCTAACCACTCCAAAGATTTAAGAAACATAACGACAGTTACACTAGATCTCGGCTGAAGAGATCTACGTGTCTATGGCAACACAGTTAATAGCGTAGAAGTTGTTAGTTAGCTGTAGTATTTTTGCATTATAAATAACGCGTCGTTGAACGTTGTAAAGAGACTTTTTGATGCATGTGAATTCTGAACTGTTTATGTAATTTCCGTGCTGCTGGTTATCTTATCACCCCATTGTTTTATATGATGTTGTTTTAAATACATGAGAATACTTTTCTGAAGATAGCCGTGTGATTATTTGATTGGCTGAAGTGGCAAAGGGCCCCTGCACGCTGAAGCCTTGTAAAGTGTTTATTTAGTTTCATTATGTTTTTGTTTTTATCATTATCTTATACATAATATGTTGTTTTATGTTTCTGCTGTTCATATCTTCATCTTTGTTTTCTCAGAGCTGTAAACTGATCAGTGCTTTTCTGCAGGTTCTTTTAGGCAGCTCGGGCAAGTTTTCATCTTTTTGATAACTTTTGGAATATGAGATCATCTTGTCCTTCCTGCTAACTTTTATTTTCTGGAGTTTACATTCAGCATTGTCCTTTTCAAGTTGTGATTTTCTTATTTCTTTTTCTGCTAGTTAGATATCATACTGCTCAACAATTTATAATTTCTTTCTGTGGTCAAATGACTATATCAGCAAGAAATCAAAATATTACTAACTGTAGTGTGATTTAGTTGTCATATTGCTTACTCATGGTTGCTTTCCATAAAGTAGATTGAGTTGAATGGTAAAGGACTAGAAGAGTTTAAGTAGTGTGATTAGTTTATTTTCTGCAATTTACATTTAGTTATCATATTGCTTGACATGTTCATGATTACTTCCCCAAGGTAGATTGAGCTGAGGGGTAAAGGATTTGAAATATTCAAGTAGTGTGATTAGTTTCTTTATGCAATTTACTTTCTTGAACAGTTAGATATCATATTGCTTAACTTGTTTATGATTACTTCCCACCAGGTAGGTTGAGTCGAAGGGCAAAGGATCTGAAAAGTTAAAGTAGTGTGAATTAGCTGCTTTGCTTTAAGTTTGAGTTGTTTTTCAAGTTTTTGCTTTCTTTTCAGCAGCAAGGATACTGGGCCATTTTCATTAGTTCACCATTTGATGCATTTGTTTTCTCTTAAGAATTGATTTCATTTTAGTTATTGTAAAGCTTTCTTTTGAGCACTTTCAAGTTTAGAAACCATCACTATCTACACTCCACACTTCACTTTTACCATCACACATTAAAGAAAAATAAAATCCAAAAACAAACTAGAAAGCTTAAAATGACAAAAGCCTAAGGAAATGGTTATCTAGTACATATAGTACACTTCACTTCGTTAATTTACGAACCCCGGGTTGACATTTTAAAGAGCAATTTAGATCACACTAAATTGACCAAACAGCAACTTCCTAATCATTCTCTCCACTTCTTTGTTATGTTCCATAGTTTCATTTCGTATCCATTTCTGGTGATAATTTTCGAGTGAGATCAAGTAGAATTCAATTCTATTTCTCTACCTGTGAGAAAATTTCATATACAGTGTTCATTCTTCTGTTTGAAAAGGATTCATGTCGCCCATGCCCTTTTCAACTTCTTAATCAATCTTTCCATCCCACCACATTTTAAAACTAAATTGCTATGCTTTCAACCTACCTTGCCTCACGAAATAATCTGTGCCTTCGTTTTAAGTTCTCTGTTCATTGAGGTCCATTGGTCCCATAACATCCCAAAAACACAGTGATTCATAAAAATCACTCATAATTTTCATTTCCACTTACTAGCCTAAGACAAATAGTTCATTGTAAGTCATCTCAGGCCATTTCATTTACTTATTCACTGAGTGTGACTCGGAGAGATCCCTCTCTTGTTCTGGTAGGGCTAGCTACCAGATTGAGCATGGTTTGTGGTTACCTTGAATTTTGCCTTCCTTCAGCCTAAGGAAGATTTAGGTGCTAACATAATGGTGAATCCACTAGGGACAAAAATGGTTTGCTTGAAGATTGTTCTGCCCCAGGACATATCTCAAGTTTAGATCTGATGTTGATGGTGAGCAACGATCAGACATAAGAAGATGGCTGAAATCATTCACCTGGCGACTCCTTTCACTGAAGAATCTAGCAATCAGGTGCTTCATGATGACTCCACTGCTTTGAGATCAACAGCTTTGAGATATCTTAAAAGATACATAAGAAGATACACTCCCATGAGCTGAGGTCACATTCCAGGCTTTCCAAATAAACTTTCGAAGGTAGATTGGTCAAAGAATCTGTCTCTGTTTAAAGATGATGGCAAGAAGGACGCTGCTTTACATCTAGTTCAATTTCACATGCATATTCGCAAGTTGAAAGTTGATTTCCTAAAGATTGCTTAATGAAGATATTCATGGCCACTCTAGGAGGTGAAGCCCAATTTTGGTATGAAAATTTGCTTGCTGCTTGTATTTATAGTCTAAAGGATTTTCATGACCTGTTCATTGAAAGATATAAAGACTCTTATCCATCATTGAATCTAATTCATGATTGTTGCAAGCATGCTTATGGTTTTATTGAGAGCCTTTAAAAATATTATGCGGATGTTAATTTTATGGATCATGAGATCATAGAAGCCCTGTATGAAATTCCCTTTCAGCAGCGTAAAGACAAAGTGATAAAAGAAAAAGTGTCATTTCAGATTTGCCCATAGAAGAAGACAAAGTTTTGGGTCCAAATATTCTCATGTCATCAGAACAAAGCCTTCATGAAGAGGTAATCCAATCAGCTCATGGACAGCAAGATGAGAACTTTGTTCAAGTAAGTGAAAGGCTTTCTTTGGATGAATTTATGGTAGATGATAAAAATGTTAGTGTTAGGTTTCAAGAATCATCCAAAGTTGCTTTTCTCATTATTGATGAATGTGATCAATGTAATGAGAGTATGGCTGTCATATCATGTCAAGATGATCAAAAATGTATTCAAACTGTAGAAGACCAGAACAATCAAGATTTCCATTCAGATTCTTCTTCATATGTCTCATGTCTTGAAATGTTTGTTGAAGAGGAAATCAACTCATCTACTTGTTCAGAAATTTTTGAAGACCAGGACCATACTTTTTCTGAAGTACATTATGAAGGAAGATCAGAATCAAAAGAAAAAGACATCTTGTTTCTTCAACATGAGGTAAATCTTCATGTTTTTCATGATCCAATGGAAAATTTGTTACAATCAGCAGTGAAGGTCATTATTACAGTATTCAGTGATGAAGGAGATCATGGCCAATTATGTTTTTGGAGGCCCAGTTACCAATATCAATTGGTGACCAGAAGCGTTGATCGGAAGAACCAGTCAAGGAGCCATCTTCTTGATTGGTTACATTGGGAGTTTGATATAGTTTGATGATATATAGTCTTGTAAAAAGTAAAGGTGGTCATGTACTACCACCAAGATTTAAGTTTTAAGTTCAGTCAAGTTTCTTTAGTCATGTCAGTTTGCATTGAGTCAGTTTGAGTCAAGTTTCATGTCAATAAATTGAGTCATGTCGGAATAATGGACTCCATAGCCCAATGGACAAAAAAGGCACTGTCTACCTCTTCCAGAGATCTGTTGTTCTTGGCACCTCCAAGGAGCTACCATTCCCCATTGGAGCCAATGTTAGAGTCAGTCTTGGAAGCCTTCTTCCAGTGATCAAACATGCTTTTACACAAGTGATTTTAAGATGTCAAGGTCAAATTTTATCATTTCAGCGAGTCTTCAAGTAAAATTTGGTCACTAGGAATTAGGTCTAGGGTTTGATTTTACCCTTTTCAAAGTTGTCCAAATGACATTCTATGTCACCATTCAGCTGAGTCTACCATCATTCAGAGGGTTATCATAATCATGTCAAGCTCCATTGGGTCATTTCACACCTTGTTCATGTTTCAGTTGTGCCTAGGCAAGGTTCATTTCCCTCTCCTAGGGTTTTGAAGCTAATTTCTCTTGGATTGTCAAATCATTGGAAAATTTGTATCCTGATGTTCCTACACCTTCCCCTATCCATAAAATACCTTATCAGACACTTCCCATCACTGAGATCCCCCAAATTCCTCATTTTCATACAAACCCTAGTTCCTTGCTACAACCTGACAATTTTCTATGGTTGGGACTGTGTTTTGCCTTTTTGGACCCCTTCCCCTCACTCAATTTCTGAGATTCCACTTTCCCCTAATTACTAACATCCCTCCACACTTCCAAAAATTTCCTCAAGAATTTAGAAGCTCCCTATCCCCTTCATTTCGCTTCATTCCGGCAAATCCCTTGTCCCACACATCGGGATATGTTTCACTCAAATGAGGTTTCTAAGAAATCTAAGATGAATTTGGAAAACCTAAGAGAGGTTTTTATCGACAACGGACCAAGGAAGAAAAACCTCCTTCACTTTTTACACAGGTGTTATGGTTCTGACAAATATCAGAAATACAATTGTCTCAGGAGAATTGATGCACCTCTGGAGCGACCTCGGGAAAATCAAGTTTTATCCCAACTCTGTTGGCCAAATGACTTGCTTTATGATTAAAAAGATAACTAGAGAAAAGAATCTTTCTAATGAGATATCATGAGCTAAATTTGGAGTTGAGGAAGGAATTCAAAAGTTGACTGTAACAGCACTCTGCCTTTAGGAAGCCTCATTTGGCACAGCTCGACCAGTCTTGGGAGATTTGATTTTTGACAGCGAAAATGAACTCAAAATTGCAAAATTCGAATTGGGATGGAAAGTAGAAACACAAAGATTTCTAATGAGCTATCCTAAGATAAATTTGAGGTTTAGAAATACATTCAAAAGTTTCCCGAAACAACACTCTCCCTTGAGGCAGCCTCATCTGGCACAGTTTGGCCAGTCTTGGGAGATTTGATTTTTGATAGGGCAAATGAACTCCAAATCAAAAAATTCTAGTGGGGTTGGAAAGTAGACAGGATAGGATTTCCCAAATACTATTCTACACTCAATTTGGACATCGGGAAGGCCTGTAAACGTCACCTGGAAAAGAGCATGACGCAAAGGAGGAGCACGACAGTTTTATAAATATTTTCACTCCATATGGTCAGTTATACAAGTGGCAAAAGAAGGCAAAGGGTCACCCAAGCCATTTTTCATGTTTGTAACACTACACCTGTAGCTGATGGTTGGCTCTCCACCTTCACTTGGTGACCCTTGGTCATTATATCTCTTCATAGCACATTCTATATATTGTATGCAAACCATTTGCAAAGCAAGTTAGGTTGTTTGGCTTGTAACTTCTGGGAGACTTTGGGAGAGAAACTTTGTTTCTACATTGTATATTTTTACAGAGAATTAATGAAAGGCAGTAGCTCTGATTCATGAGATTCATGTGGTTGTGAGTGTAGCAAGTGTTTCTCTTATGTTTCATATGTATCTTGTTATGTTTTGTATTCCATTTCGCATTCATTTCTGGTGAAATTTTTCGAGTGAGATCAGGTAGAATTCAATTCTATTGCTCTACCTATGGGAAAATTTGATATACAGTGTTCATTCTTCTGTTTGAAAAGGATTCATGTCGCCCATTCCCTTTTCAACTTCCTAATCATTCTCCCCATTTCTTTGTTATGTTCCATAGTTTCATTTCGTATCCATTTCTGGTGAGATTTTTCGAGTGAGATCAGGTAGAATTCAATTCTATTGCTCTACCTGTGGGAAAATTTCAGATACAGTGTTCATTCTTCTGTTTGAAAAGGATTCATGTCGCCCATGCCCTTTTCAAATTCTTAATCAATCTTTCCATCCCGCCACATTTTAAAACTAAATTGCTATGCTTTCAGCCTACCTTGCCTCAAGAAATAATCTATGCCTTCGTTTTAAGTTCTCTGTTCATTGAGGTCCATTGGTCCCATAACATCCCAGAAACACAGTCATTCATAAAAATCACTCATAATTTTCATTTCCACTTACTAGCCTAAGACAAATAGTTCATTATAAGTCATCTCAGGCCATTTCATTTACTTATTGACTGAGTGTGACTCGGAGAGAGCCCTCTCCTGTTCTGGTAGGGCTAGCTACCAGACTGAGCGTGGTTTGTGGTTACCCTGAATTTTTCCTTCCTTCAGCCTGAGGCAGATTTAGGTGCTAACAATGGCCATACTGAATGAAGTCTTTTGGTGCATCTATTGGACATTTATCAAATTTCTCCTCAAACTTATTGTCAACATTACTCTCAATTTGAACATATGAGAGGCTATAATTTCCCTCCCATCGAATATGTGGTGAATGGTGTTATTTTTTAGTTGAGACATAAAGGATCTCAATTTCATCTTCAAAAATATCATCTGATGTAGGGAAATCTTCACATATTTCATAGGATTTCTCTTCTACATCCTTTTCTCGATGTTCTTAGAACACTATTGGAAATTGTAAGATGAACACCATATTGATGAATATTTTATTCAATGTCTTTATGTTTCTACACTAATTTTACTTTCCCTCTTTCTTCAATAAAAATATCATATTCAAAAGCAAATAATTTTCATAGAAACTAAAAATAATGAAATTGTTTGGAAAGCTTTCGTGAGGGATCTGATGAAGTACTTTCATATATCTGAGAGTGAAGTATTTTACTATATCTTTTGCATTCATTTGGATTTTGTAGAAATACGGTGATAGAATTGTAGCTGCTCAAGAAGTTTAATCTAAAATCAAGAGACACAATTCTACTCTACTAATCTGTGTAATTTAATTCACAATTTATAACAACATCCACAAACATGCAATAAGAAAAACCACACATGGACAATATTTTTTTAGGGGTACTCAACTGAGAAAAATCCTTCAAGCCTCTTTTCATTAATCAGATGAATAGAGAATGAATTATAGTTTCTTTCCCTCTCCAAGCACAACCTACAAGCGAATAGCCTATCTTTGTGCTCAATGAGAAGATTCAACCCAGACTTAGTCAATTTTTTCCTCTTATTATTCCCCTATTTCCTTGTGGAATTATTGAAGAATTAGCCCCTAATTTTTTAGGAATTTTCCTCCAATTGATTGCACAATTCCCAAGGATTGATCATCTGACTACATGCAACACCTATACACTCAAACTAATTTACAACTGCTTGTTACACTTCCTTGGAATCTCCACCAAAACTGGGGAACTCGAATTCTCTGCATGCACTAGCTATTTTGAGTTAATCGATCAGTTAACTAGATGATAACTAAGTTAGACTACTATCCCACTGAAAAAATGGCCTTCCACTAGTTCGATCAACTATTAAAACTAGTTTAACTGAACCCATCTGGATATAATTGACTTGGATTACTAAAATTTAGCAATCACATGTTCTTAAATGAACTCCAAGCCCTCTAAATCAAGTTTATTGAGCTAAATGAGTAACAAGAGCCATGCCACCTCAGTTAACTTCCTCCAAATTGTTTGTTGATGAGGAAATTCGAATTTTCTCAATTTGACCAAGGCAATTTCAAATTGAGTCTTTCTTGCTACACTTCTCAACATGACTCCCTCTTTGTAAGAAAAGGATTATCAACCACCCTTATCCTGCACCTATGGAATTCAAACTTCCCTATTGACAAGGCCTTTTTAAAGATGTCATCATCTTGTTCCTCTTTCGGAATTTATTGTAGCAATACTATCCACCTCTTTACATAGTCCCGTAAATGATGATACCAGATATCTATATTCTTGGATCGATCGTAAAATACCAGATTCTCAGAGAGATTAATGGAACTCTAATTATCACAATAGATAATAGTTGGGACATTCCTAGAAGTATCTTTCTCATCTAGATTGCCTCACATGTTTCCTGAATTGCAACCATGCATTCAACTTCTATCGAGTTGAGTGTCATAGACCTCTGCTTCCTGTTGTACCAAGAAATTGCTGTAGACCCAACACTGAAAATGCCACCTGATGTACTCTTTCGGTTGGATGGAATCCCTTCCGAATATACATCTGTGAAGCCACACAACTTCACTCCATTTGTATATCTGTACCATACTCCATACTGGGTAGTGCCTCTGAGGTACTGTAAAACATGCTTAGCTATCTTCCAATACAAATTAGTCAGCCTAGCCATAGCTTGGCTCAACTGGTTGACTGCATAGCACATATCTAGTCATGTGTTCACAAGATCTATGAGTGAACCCACTAGCTACCAGTAAATGGTAGCATCAACCTCTTCACCTAAAGTGGCATTCTCCTTCCTCTAGTTGGTATCTAGAGGTGTCTCCATGGGCTTACAACTCTCCATGTGAAATCTCTGTGATATCTCATTAGCATAATTTCCTTGAGACACAATAAATTCCCCATACCCTTTCCATACTTCCAACCCGAGGAAGTAATGCATGAGACCCATGTATTTCATCTCAAATTCCCTTGCAATATCCTCTTTGCAAGAGCCAATCAATTACTCATCACTTGCCAATATTAAATTATCAACATATAAAATAATTTTAAGAAATTTACCTTCTACCAAAATATGATAGAGGTTCGCATTCACTTCACTTTTGGTGAACCCAAAACTAGTGAGATAACTATCGATCTTGGTGTACCAGGCTCTAGGTGCCTATTTGAGATCATAGAATGATCACCAAAGTATACACACATGAGACTCCTGATCAAATGTATCAAAACCTTCTGATTGCTTGATGTACACTTTCTCCTCAATAACACCACTGAGAAATGTTTTTTTTACATCCATTTGGTGGATCTTCCACCCCATCTGTGTAGGTAGTGCAAGAATTGATCTTATGGATAAATACCTTGCTCCAATAGCAAAGGTTTCCTTATAGTTAACTCCCATCAACTTGAGAGAATACTTTGGCCACAAATATGGCCTTATGCTTAAATATCCATCTCAAACCCACAACTAATTTATCTGCTCATCTTGGGACAACTTCCCAAACATTGTTCTTCATGATGGATTCATATTCTTCCACTATTGCATCAACCGAAGTAGGTTTCTCTACTGCTTCCTCAAAAGAGGATGGACAAATCTCTACAAGCTTAGTAATTAGATCCATGTAGCCAATGTACCTCTCAAGTGACCTCCTTTGATTGTGAAAATTTGAAGGAGCTCCCACATTCTCCGTCACATCCTACATCAATATATCAACTTATCTAGTTCTTTTTTATCCTTCTCTGGATGTTTATGCTTGAGTGGATGTCTCCAATATGCCTCCTCTCTGTTCCTCCATTTGTATATACTCCAAAATTTTCTAAGGTTCCTCCTGAAGCTCCTACTCTAGAGCTAAAAGCTCCTCTTCTGGTGGGATCTGAAGCTCCCTCTCAAGAGAGCATCCCATTACTTTCTCCTGATAAAACTTTACATCCCTTTGCACAAATTTCATTACGAGGGAAGGAAAGTACACTTAGAAATTGTGTGGAAAAAAACTCCCAACTCTATTGTTGGCTCAAGCTTCTTCCTTGAATATTGAAGACATGGTAGTAAATAGAGGCTCCAAAAATTCTGAAGTGAGACACATATGGCTCTCTCCTTGAGAAAGCCTCCTCTGGTGTAATCATACCATGAATCTGACGAGGACTTTGGTTCTGCAAGTAGACTGTTGTGTTACATGCCTCTGCCCAAAAATGTAGTGGCAGGCCTTGGTCATGTAGCATAGCTCACGTAGCTCCCACAATGCTCTGATTCTTCCTCTCAACTAACCCATTCTACTATGGGTTATGGGGTGTTGTTAGATCTATTCAAATTCCTTCTTTGGAACAAAATTTATTGAAGTCATTTGAAACATACTCATCTTCATTGTCACTCTTGAGAGCCTTCACTTTCTTGCTAGTCTCTTTCTCAACTAGTTCCTTGAATTTTACAAACTTTGAGAAGGTCTCATCCTTCTTCCACATGAAGAATATTGAACACTTCCTTAAGAAATCATCAATAAAAATAACATAGTACTTATGTATAACAATGGATTTTGTCGAGAAAGGTCCACAAACATCAGAGTGGACTCTTTCCAATACTGCATGTGCTTTGCTATCTCGATCACGGAATAGGATTTCTCATACTTCCCCAAGGTATAACCTTTGTAGACATCCTGCTTCTCAAGTGCTCCTTTCATAAGGCCAATGGTTATTTGTTTCATAATTTTTAAGGCACCATGATGCAACTGGCCCAATCTCTTATGCTAAAGCTCATCGACACTGTGACTCTACACTTTCTCTACCTTGTTGCTTAACTCAACACAATCTTCCACATCCAACTTGTACATGTTATTCACATGAACCTGTTGTCATGTCGAATGTTCGTTGTGCCAACAAAGGGAACCAACCCGATCGCAGACCCTAATTAGATCCACTTTCATTTGGAGTGGCTAGTTCCAATGGGTTTTAAAGGATCCTATAAACTGTTATAGGTGTTGGAAGATTGCTTCTTGGAGGAATACTTCAATTAAATCAACAAAAGAAACGGCTAATCTATATGCACTAAGCTCTACCTATACTGATTCTACCTACTTGTGTTAATCTTAACTATTCTAACCTATCCTGCATGAGCATAATCAAAAGATATTAAACATCATATATGGATTACAGGTCCAAATGAATCAATTACTGGGTTCACCGATGAATAACGCTGTATTTAAGCTTAGTTGCAATCTAATTACTCGTAAAGGGAATACAAATTCCTTTTCCTACAAATCAAACTTGCAAATGATGTTTAATATGGTTACGAATAAGAGATTTCTCATGAGTTAATCATGATAAAAAATTATATTCGGATAACGAAGACTAGTCATAAACTATATGTCATTACTGTTTATAAAAACAAAACATATATCTGTTCATGCCCTCGACAATAATCTCATTCTTAACATAAAAACTGAAACTGTGAAAGGCCTCTTCTTGACCGAGGTAGTATTCTTTATTAGCACAATAAAATCAACCCTATTCTACCAAAAAAAGTTCTTTTCATCTATCCAGAGGTGATACTTATGGAGAAAGATAACTGACAATCGGTTTCTCCTGACCTTTGGCCTTCCCTCTTCCTTTCCATATTCAAATTAAAATATAAAAAATGTAACGGTTAATGAAACAATGAACATGTTGAATTCATTGCTACTGGAGAGTTCTATTTCCTGAAGAAAAATCAATGGATGTCGGTAGAAAGAGGAATGACTACATGCCTTCCCTTTTCACACTTATTGACTGAATGTTATTCCTTTTTATTCCCTGAAGCCAAATGCAAATAGTGCACTCATTTTTCAACAACTGGCTTGATTTAAGGTGTATCCAGAGGTAATAATAACTTGATGGATCTGTGCTATCAAGAGTACCTTTACTTAGTATAGAGCGTGCCTCCATTATACAATGTGGTGGTTCCATATCCCTTTCTTGTGGAGTATGTCTTTGCAACATTGACATCAATGATGCAAAGGTGTCATCGAGAGTCCCCAAAGCAACACAAGAACCCTTATACCAAAATCTGTTCTACTTTCTATCTTGTCATAATTTTAGGACGTCCTACCCCATTCTGTTGCAAAACCACGACACATGGCAACAAAATCCAAATGGTAGAGGTATCATGTGGACTAGGCATACTGTTCATGCTATGATCATTTAAAGGATGCATTGCTTTCTCGAATTTCATTACCACCTTCCGATCCCTTTGCATCTCGAATAATTCTTTAGAGTTTAGCTATATGTTGTCCATGTGTATTTACCTCTCTATGACTGTGATTGCATTTTTCAAATCAACCGAGCATTCAGGCCAATGATCAACAATGACCTTGTACTCATTCATAGTTTCTTCGATGCGTTCATACATTTCTTTGATAGATTGTGAGGTAGAGTGTTGTGTGGTTGTTTCCATCCATCGAGCCTGATCAAACTTGCATATATCCAACAGATGAAGGCATTTTTCTAGGATCCATAGAACACTGTACATATGAAACAAATCTTTGAGCCCGTACCTCCTATTCTTGGACAGGTATTTCAGGATGTAAGATCCTTTTGCAAGTCAACAGTTTCAATTGAAAGCTCTATTACAAGAGTGGAAGGGCTGGAGGGAGGATAAGCAGCAAGAAATCATCATAGTTTGTTGCGTAGCTCCCCACTGTGTATGCCTTCCTTGTTGCTTGTAATAAATTCCTCTCTTTCGGCTAGGTATCGCTTGCATATTTTCCCCACAGCCATTGTTGATGCTTATGCATCAACTCGTTGACCTTGCTTTTCTTCTCTTGGTCCTCGCCTACAGAAATAATTAACATTAGCTATGATTATGAGAGATATGATAGAAACGCCCAAAAACAAACCTTGCCTTCATTAAAACTTTCATAAAGAGACAAACTCTATAACTGGGAGCTCTATGACTCCTTCGAGCTCCAAGTCTCAAGTGGGCACGGTGATCTTTATTTGGTCACAGCACAATGGTGGCTCTAAACTTGCTAGGCGATGGGGAATTGATGATTAAAGAAAAATGGATAGCCATGCGATGAAATGGTTAAAGTCTTTCGGTGCAGTAGGGATGGATCTCTTTCGAATTTTGTTTTCCCTTATTCACGTACTGTGAATTGAGAACCCTCTAGGAATTTCCCCGAAATCTAGAGTTCAGGCATCAGGGGAGGCATCAGGGGAAGCGATCACATAACGATCTTGGACTCCTACTATCTTAGGCAAGGTTTCAACGTCCGAGATGATTCAACCTTCATGAACTTTTAGGTTGATTCCACGAATTATAGTATCAAGCATTTCGTGACACTCTTTAGGCATGCATAGTCACAGTTTCAATTTTAATCTCAAAATGCATTGTGACCATAATTATTAAACCATTGAACCATTCAGCTTTGAAGAAATAATTCCATCTGAAAACTCTGGTTATCATTAGGAGAAACGAAAGATAAAACTTCTTAGGGGACCCATTCAAATTTTCCCTAAGAGCAGATTTTAATAGGGTGGTGGTTGTGGCCACAACAAATGGCGAACTGTTGTGTCATGTGGAAAGAGTTATTTTTGCGGACAAACCTAACCTCCCTAGGAGTCTAAGACTCTGTAGTGACAAGCAAACCAAACAAGAGCAATCCTTCTCTAAACACACGTTATTCTATGAGAGATCAAGTGTTTTCCGATCTTACCTTAGGTCCAACGCTTGTTGTAGCAGTCCAGCCTT
>APFE030589499.1:101421-162672 GCA_000404065.3 Pinus taeda | reverse complement strand
TATAGAATGAAATCGGTGCTTCCAAATTGTGATCATTGATCTGTGTAAGTACTGCAGCATAAGAGGAATCAGATGCGATGGTATACAATGTAAAATGATTAGAAAAATTTGGGGTATTTAGAGTTGGGGCATTGATTATTGACTTCTTTATTAGTTCAAATGCTTCCTTTTCTGGCACTCCCCATTTGAAGACTGAATTTTTCTTAATCATAGTTTGAAGTGGTAAAATAATTTGGGAAAAATCTGGAACGAATATTTTTACAAAATTGATTTGGCCTAAAAGTGACTGCATGGATTTCTTATTATGAGGAAAAGGGATTTCAGAAATTTCCTTAATCCTGTCTGGATCAATATAGATGCCATCTTTAGATACAATAAAGCCTAGGAGCTTACCTTGATCAAAAGCGAAGAAAGATTTCTTAGGGTTTAGAGAAATACCGTATTTCTTACAGCATTGGAAGATCTGATTCAATCATGCAAGTGATTGGATCTCTCTCTTGAAAATACAGTGATATCATCTAAATAGACAACTATTGTTCTATTAATTAACCCTTTGAAAGCGATATCCATCGCCCTTTGGAAAGTGGCTCCTGCATTAATAAGTCCGAAAGGAATTTTCTGATAAGCATATTTTCCCCACTTTGTTCTAAAGGTGGTTTTGAGTCGGTCATCAGGGTGAACCAGAATTTGATTATACCTTGAAAATCCGTCCAAGAAGGACATTAACTCTGAACCAGCCACTGATTGGAGTATCTGCTCCATAGTGGGTAATGGGAAATTATCTTTTAGACTTGCCTTATTTAAATTCCTGAAATCAATACAAATCCTTATGTCGCCATTCTTCTTTCTGACTGGTACCATATTGGAGACCCAATTCGAGTGTCGTACGAGAAAAATAATCTTAGCTTTCAAGAGTTTGTTGAGTTCCGACTTTATTTGACCCTCTAGGTTTGGATGTATCTTTCTCAACTTTTGTTCAATTGGTTTCTGCTCGGGAAGCATTGGGATAGTGTGTTGAATAATAGATGTGTCATATGTTTTTAGATCATCATATCTCCAAGCGAAAACATGTTTATTTTTTCATAACAGACTAATAAATGCTTCCTTTTCCTCTATAGAAAGTCCTAATCCTAAATTAATGTTTTGAGGATTTTGTTAGGTGCCAAGGTTTATTAATTCAAACCTTAAGGTAGAGCTCTGAAGCTTTGTATTAGATACAGGTTTGAACCTGTCTTTGATATCGTAAAGGTCTTCAAGCTTCACTACGCACTTAGGGATTGAGTTTTCCTCATGTTTACCTTATATTTGAGTATCGTGCTCATCTTCCTCAATGATTTGATTGTCATAGGATTTTTCAGAGGTCAGAAATTGTAAAATGTCTTCATTGTGGTTAAATACTCTCCAGTTGGTTACATTATATGGAATGGATGGCCTAAAAAGTAATTCTACTGAAAACCTATCTGGACTACAGTCTTCAGAAGGGAGCAGCTTGGAAGCGACATTGGCCAGCAAATCAGCTGCGGAGTTTTGCACCCTAGGAATGGAAGATATATTGAATGCTAAAAAATGGGAGGTAAGTTCTTGTACTAGCGATTGATAATGCTTAAGATGGTTCGAAAGACAATGGATTGTATTCCTTACCTGTTTGACAATAATCTCAGAGTCGCCAAAGACCTTTAAGTACTTAACTTTGAGGCCGATTGCTTTGTACAGTCCTTGGACAAGCGCTTCGTACTCGACTGTGTTATTAGTGCATTAAAATTCTAATCTACAGGACAACATTGTTTTTTCTCCTTGCAGGCTGACCAAAATGCATCCTACTCCTGATCCTTCACTGGCCTTAGATCCATCAAAATATAAAGACCAAAATAATGAATTATCTACAGTTTTTGTTACAACATTCTCAGTAACATTAACGCATTTAGACCTGTCGGTCTGTGAAAAGTTTTCGATCTGTGATGCGAAATTATTGACTGAGAAAGGGGATGGCTGGGCAATATAATTACCGAAAAATGACTCTGAAGAATAGTTTCCTAGGATATTATTGTTGAACGTGACTGACTGATTTTCTTGTTCAAATTCTGTAACAGTGTGGGTCATATGTTTTTCTCGATCAATCTTTATTTGATTGGGCTTGCCCTTATAGGGGAGCCACATGTGTGACCAATCGGTAGAAATATACCCATGGAGTTTTTCTGACCAATCCCTGCTTAAAATTAACCCATAGAATTCAGGTATATAGGCGACTAGAATATCAATCCTTTGGACAATTCTTGGATCTGCCGATAACCTAATTGTTACAGAGTTTATTTCCCCTAGAACTTGAAATTTAGTTCTATCTAACTGCACGATGTGAATAAAAGACTTCTGGGGTTCTATATTCAGTTTGGAGCAAACTGAAGCTGGCATTATATTCGAAGATTCCCCAGAATCAATTAAGAAGTTGTGCAGATTTCGATTATAAATTTCATAAGTCAGGAGGAAAGGGGGGGGTATGGGAGTTTGATTTATCTCCAATCAGAATTGTGTCGGTTGCCTCAACTCTACCAGCAGGGGGTTGTCCTGAGTCGCTTGCAGCTTTAGTGGTGGGAAGAGGTGAAGAAGGGACAACGTTAAATTCTTTGAGTAGTAATTTTTGCTGATGTTTTAATTTACTAAGTTCAAACATGGTGATGTTTGCCTTAGTTTTCTTCATGTCATCGACAATGTTGTAATCCATCGAATCAGAAACTACCAAAGTTTTAGATGGTGAAGGTGTAGTAGAGGATGATGGCTGATTGTTAGATACTGTTGCGGCTGCCTTTTCTTTGGATTAGCTTGAATAGGTTCGGGAGTACCTTTACTTCTTGTAGTGTCAAGAAAGGCTTCTTTATTTGACATCAGTATCGGAATTAGGGAGTATAAAGTCCCACATTCCGTGACATTCAACTACTTCCTCTTCTTCTCCTTCGGATGGTGTAACTGTTTATTCCTCTTCTTCTTCCTCAGGATCCGAGTCTGCATATGATATAACGATTGGAGGTTTGGACTCGAGTTTCTTGAAATTCCTATATGGTTTCTTCATTGAGGATTCTGATACTTGTTTCTTGATCTCAACCATTTCTTTCGACATAGTTTTAAGGACTTTTTGAAGGCCCTCCATGTCATATGGATCCTTAGTGTTCTTTTTCTTAGAGTCGTCTTTAAAGGACACTTTTTTAGATTTTCTTTCTTCCAAGGGAGTTTTCTTTTCTAAGGCGATTACACTTTTTTCTACAGCGAGTGCTTCCTTCATGTTTTCAGCTAATGTGGGTTGTTTGGCCCTATCAACAAATATGGCAATGTTTGAAGGGAAAGCAGTGATATACCACTCACTTCTAACTTGTTCGCTTGGCTTATCATCAGTGGGGATCTTGTTCAAGAGTTTGTTAAATATGGAGTTGAACTCTTTGATGGGTTCTCTCGACTCAATCCCTAAATTTGAAAGATCATGGACAAGTGTAGCTAAGGATCTGTCATCACCGTATTTGGTGAGAAACTGTTCCTGGAAGATATTCCAACTTGTGATGGATCTAGAGGGCAAGGAAAAATACCAAAACCCTGCAGATCCTTGTAATGAATAGGGAAACAATCTTACTACCACATCTTCTTCAGTGACTCCCTTTAGATTGACTGACAGCATAAAATTGTTTATATGTTCTTCTGCAGAAATTCCAGCATCTGGGTTGAATTTGGGTAGCCATTTTTCGGGGTAATCGGGTAAAGGATGTAAAGGTGCAGGCATGGTAACCGCACCAGGGCTTCTCCATGGTCTTTGGGCCATTTTAGGATTACCAACGATCGCTTGTGGTGTTCCAGGTGCCTGAGGGGGAGGTGGAAGTACAGACTGAAAAGATGGCAATGTTTGAGATGAATTCCCTTGGTGAACAACTATATGAAGTGGTGAAGTGGGTGTATGACTTCGCACAGGTGATGATGAAATGGAAGATGATGGGGAAAGGGTTTTGCTACCAGAGCCTTCAGCGGTCTTTTTGATCCTTTTCCTTTCAGGTAAAGGAAATTCAGGTGGTTCAATACCTAGCTTTTCGCTTTGGATTCTGGTAAGATGAGGGGGTAAGCGAAATTGCGAAGTCTGACTGCCTTGTGATACTTCAGATCTAGGAGGGGATATTGAGAAGCCTTGAAGTTTCAGGATGATGGATTGAACTTCAGGGGACTCCGGAATTAAGTGTTCTGAAGTATGATGTAATTGAGTAGTAGTGGTTGATTCCTCTTCGTCTCGTCTAGATACTGGAAATTCAGAATGCGAACGAGATGTCCGAGGAGAGGTGGAGGGTGAATTACTCTTTGAATGGTTTGTAGGTGTTGGCTTACTCGCCATTCATAGCGGATGGCCCTCCTTATAGCTCCAAAAATGTTGAGGCCTCGGAAATCGCTGCCACAACATTGGGGGATAACCACCCGGTCCGGACCTTGGTACAACTCCTTTTCCGTTTGGAATGGTGGCTCCGACTGGATATAACAGGACCAGTTTCCCGATAATGAAATAAAAAGGGATGGATGGGTGATGAATAGATTGCTTAAGTGATAGGCGACTAGCTTATTCTATTGACGAAAATAGGGAAACTAATACTAATCCCGGGAACAACTTATTCATTCGGAATGCAACATTAAATAATCTTTATCTATCTATTAGGCATATAGATGACTCTGTAAAATGAATAAGAGATATTCAATCATTCAAAGATTGCTTCATGTGAATAGTCACAATGAAGCGATCAATACAAATTACTGCATTCATTGTTTATATCATTGATACATATATACGATTGAAAAGGAAGCATGCGATAAACAACCAATAGTGGAATGCATAAGGAATGCTGTGAAAAACACACATATATATATAAGCGATAATAGCAAGAGCAATTTAAACAAAAATTCATATAACGAAAATGAATACAGATGCAGATAATAGTACCATGTGAGCTGTAGATAAATCCGAAATATGAATCGCTATTCAGAATTCCTTCTTCAACATAGAAATGCTTTCAAACAATGACAATAGTGCACATTTGCATAAAAGCCTTCCTCATCAAATTCAGAATAATTGGTCAAGTTTCATAAAAGAATATCCCTGAAGTACAATAGTGCAACTTCAGGGTTTAAGTCATATACAAAACTTTTACGACCCTTTCTAAATGCATGAAAGGGTCTATAAATACTACTAAGCTAAAAAGATCTATGAAACAAAATCCTACTAAATTGGTATCAGTAAATGCGGTCTATCTCTCAGGGGCGATCTGGCAGTCGGCGAAGTGAGTTATGCCTCAGGTTGTTTGCCCTTAAACCTTAGCTGGCTTATCGCAAGCATTGGTTCTACTTCTGGCGGTTTGTTGAGGCGCAAACGGAATTGGGTGGCGAAGGTGGCATCCTAAATGTCGGGTATAATATACCCGACAGCATCGGTTAGGCACTTCAAGGCGGCTCTTTGGCTGTATGGCTTGATTAAGAAGAACTAATAAGCATCCCACGTCAGACTGTTGATTCCAGTGATCAATCTTGTGTTTTTCTCTAGCTCCGGATAGCATGAGTGCTCCAACATATTTGCCGCTGTTAATTGACCTGGAGTGCATTGGGAAATTATATTAGATAAATAAAGTGTATTATTTACTAATTCAACCAAATTTCCACTGATTGTCTTGCATCTGGAAATTGCTCTTTCTGCTTTCATTAGTTGCGATTGCCATTCTGTGAACAATATCTCTTTGTGTGATTCCAGAATTCTCGGTAGATTAGTTGCCCGGCCTATATCGGAATCCTGCCATTCTATAAAGTTTGTTAGTATTTCTTCGGCCTGATCCAAAACGGTCCTTGCTTTTTCTACCTTTTTGTTTATAGATGCTACCAATTCGCACAATGGTTCTGCTCGTATAATCTGTTGACATAGTAGCTTAACCTGATTAATCAATCCTTTATTTAACTGGAGCACTTCTGCTTTGAACTCATCAATCTGAGGGAGCTTTTTCATTTGCTCAATTTGAGTGGTAAATTGAGCGATTTGCTCATCTTTCGCTTTCATTGTTCCCTCAGTTGATATTCTTAACTGCTCCAGTGCCGCCGATAGCTCCTTTTGCCTTTGTATTTCGCCTTCATCAATTCTCTTCTTTTGCTCTTGTAATTGCTTGGTCAGCTGATTATTGTTCTGTTGCTGCACTAGCAATTCTTTCTCCGCCTGCTCTGCCCTCTGCTGAAATTCTGATAGTCTCGCCTGTAGTGAAGAGATGTCTTGGTCCTTGGTCTTTAATAAACTGCTTACCTCCGATGCTTTATCAATGGTTGCCGCTGAATATGCTCCAGCGAATTGTGATAGCTTGGTTAAGTCATCGGAGGGGTCGAATTCCTCTTTCCATACAACATTGCCCGTTACTGTTAATTCAGGGAATGGGGAAGGTTGATTAGTTCTTCTCCTTTTCCTCTGTCGCTTTACAACAACTTTATGCTTGGGGCTATAAAATACATCTAAAGGGGGGATCTCTTCGATTTGCAAAACGATCTCTCCCATTGGATCTTTAGGAATTATCTCTGGTTCTTTTGTTTTGGGTAGGCCGCTGGTTTCACCCGAAACCGGTTTCGATGTCGCTTCCTGTGTATCACCTTCTTTAGAAACCTCACCATCTTTCGAGCACTCTAGGTTATCAATAATTGCACTGAATTGCTTCCATTACTGGAGCAAATTCGGATCAACTAATGTATCATTGTTATTCTTAGAGCTGCTCTCTTCTTGGGTCTTTGCTTGGGCTTCTTCTTGTTGCTGCACATTTTCCTGGGTCACCTCTTGCCTCTGGCTATGCGCTTCCTCCTGCTGTTTTGATGTAGTAGGAGGTGGTGTATTATCTCACTGCTCAGACTCGCTTGACCTGGTTGTTGTCAGAACAGTCGCTAACAGGTCTAGAGGCAGAGTTTGCAACCTTTGTTCTCTAATTATGTTAAATTCAACTAGCCCTTCATCGTTATACACATTTCTGGCAAGCGACTTGACTTGATACAACGATTCGGCTGACGCGAACAAATCTTCGAATTTGTCTTCTTTATGCTCGACCTTGGCCAATTTGGCCTGGTTGAGCGCATTGTAAGCGATCTTTCTTGGATCATACTGCCTTCTTGGCGGAGTAGCCAGAGTGAGCAGATTCATTTTCCCAGCTTCCTTCTCTGCATGCTTGATATCATGCAGGGTATACACTCCAATTCGTAATGGAAAAGAAGGCCAAACATGTTTTTTAGCTCTTTTCAGGGTCTGTGTAACCCCTTCAGCACTGATCCGATAAGCTACCTCCCTGGCAAGTAGCTTATCAGGGATGTAAAGTGGTAGCACATGTGGCCTAGCCTGACTGCCAAGAACTCTGATATAGGTGAATTTCTCCTCCCCAAACCAACTTTCTACTGCAGTCAAATCTACCCCTGCTTGCTCAGAAATTTTCGAGGCAGGCTTATTAAAAATGGAATAATGAATTGGCAACATAAAACCGTTGCAGATTTGGTACAGGTGGTGCTTATAACCAGTCTTCCATAGTTTTCGATAATATATGTGAATGGGTGTGGGGTCTTGCGACGTCCACCTCCATCCCAGCACAAGAAACTCATAATTAAAACACAACACATCCATAACATAGGCACTATAATAAAATGACGGAATAACCCTCTCTGTGACACGATAGCCAGACCTGAAATCGAGGATGGCTTTGGCTAACTTGTCGGATAATATGACCGCCCAATCCATGATTTCTCCACTACATGTTGCCTCCATTAGGGGAACCATTTCTATGGTGAAATTGGCAGAGTCATGCAATCCCCATAGCCTACACATCATAATTCTAGCATAACAATAAGGAGAACACAGGGAGTCAACTGAGTACTTACCCGAGGTTTCATGCTTGTGTTTTGCTGTATTTTGTCTCCAGCCTCGAATTGGTTCAGATTCGGTCTCGTTCTCTGCTTGAAATTTCTCCAAAAATGCAACATTATATTTCTTCTCTGCTTGCAGCAGGTGATACATTAGCCTTAGGTCTTCGGCTCGAAACGAACTGAAAATCCTCCCGTCCGTAGCGTTAAACAGTCTGTTGATAATTGGGAGCTCTTGGATTGCCCACCTTACTACATCCCTGTAAGGAAGAACCTGCTCCCGAGCCGCTATTCTGTGTAGGAAGGAGTCGACCAAGTCTTTTAAATTGGCATTAGATTTGCTGGTATTGTCACTCAAAATTTCTACTTCGGTCACCTTTGGCCGTTCTGCTTCAATCAGATTATAAGTCCCTTGCCAAGTGGTCCTGGTGAGTCCTAAGCATGTTGTATCTGATATAAGCCCTTTATTCTTTCCACTTGGATCAGCGATAGCTTGCCCTGCGGTTGGGGGAGCGGTAGGCATTGTAGTCTTCTTGGATTTCTTTCCTATTCCACTTTCTTTTGTTTCTATGGAAGAATTATGCTCAGAGTGAAAGATAAGCGTAACACATGCAACAATAACGTGAATTGAACAGAATGAAATATATATATCTAGGTGCATTCATAGCAATCAATCGACTTAAAGCGGCCTTAGGATCAAATCCGTGGATAGATCTCAAGCCTGTTATTCTCATTAAATGGTCGTTACGGCCTGTCAATCTCATTAATTCCAGTTGCTTCGATTAATGGCTGAATGATTTATTTGAAGCATGCTTTGGGTGATTTTGGCGGTTTGAATGCGGATGAGTGGCTTTCCAAAGGATATGGCCTTAATTACGAATAAACCATACTAAACCGCCTTTATGACTATTACTTTGAAAACCGTGCTATTTTACCCTTTACGCAATCGGGCATCGGGGAAATGCTAAGTTATTGCATTGGTTTTGTTTAGAATCCCCGATTGCCGATAGCGATATCGCATCGCGTCGGGCATAGCTGGTAGGGCCGCTTAAGATGAGGGCATGGTAAGTCGCCGATCACCGATAGCGATATCGCATCGCATCGGGTGAAGGGGAGCTTCTTTAGAATATAAGTGTTATCGCCGATTGCGGATTGCTGATTTCGCATCGCATCAAAGCAAGGATCGTTACTCATGTTACTTTATGCTTTGCTGATATTCGATAGCGATTTTCGCATCAACGAAAACCAAGATGTCCCTTAAGTTGAGCTTTCTTTCATCATTGCGATATGCGATCTTGCGATCGCTTTATCACAATGTTAAAGATAAATCGTTTTATGTTGGGGTTTATCGATCGGTTTTATCAAAAAGGCTTTTTAATGATGTTCCCTTTGATTCAAGCGTTTTTTGAAATAGAACTTTAAATTGATACCAATTTGAAACAAAAATTGAAAAGGGACCCATTTCACATTATAGTTTTGGAATTTTAATGATATGAAATGGGGGGTTGTTGTATGGCACGACAGTTTCCTGTAAAAATTGCATCGGTGAGAGGTGGAAACATCCACTGAGTCGAATGAAGTGAGAAATTAAGGGTCATGATCTGGTTGTGCGGTTTTATGAGGTATTTCCAATATGACTCGTAGTTGGTCTTGGTCAATTTTTTGATTGCCTCCCTTTGAGTATCTACCTTTTCCGACTAGATTTTATTCAAAGCACCCAAATTAGGCATTTCTTTTAGGCTGCCTTCCCTTAGTAGGTTGGTGACAAATAGAGTGTGGTTCACTGCCTTGATTATATTCTTTGATACCCTAGTTTCCCTTGCCACTGCTAGCTCATCTTACTTGATTCTCGCATCCCAATCTGTGAAAATAATGTCTTTGTGTGTCTCCTCGATTTCAGGCAGATTGGTCTTCCCTTCATCTTCTATTTCCTGCCATTCAATGAACTCTAATATTCTAGTGTTGAGATCAGTAAACTTGGTTCTCTGGTCGATCACCTTATCTGTTAGCTGGTCGCTAGTGATCAAATAAGGAGAAATGTGTGATATTTTTTGGTAGAAATTCTCTTGCTATTTCATTAGGAGGGAATTCAGTTGTAGAGATTCTTTAATGAAATCCTCAGTAGTAGGAACATCTTTATATATTTCCATGGATTGCTACAATTCTTGAAGTTGCATGTTTTTAGCCGACATATCGGCTTCGTGGCTTATTTTCAGGACCTCCATGCTCTCTTGCAATTGGGCAAGCTGCTTAGTTGCTTTCTTGTTCACACTCACTTTCTCTATTTCGAGCATTTTCTCGAGCTATGAAATCCTCTCCTTTCTCTAAAAAAAGTACAGACTTAAGTGGCTTTGTCCATGGTGGCCGTTGCATATGCTCCCGTGAACTGTGACAATCTAGTTAAGTTCTTAGCTGGGTTGAAAGGAATGTCCCTCCAAACGATGTCCATTGGCTCGTTTCCAGGTGGGAGCTTGGGTGTTTCTACCCTTTTCCTTTTACTCTATCTCCTTACTACCACCTTGTGGAGCAGGTTGTAGAACACATCAAGTGGGTGGATTTCGGTCACTTTCAAGACAATCTATGATGTGGGCAGAGCACGGATAATCTTAGTCTATTGGGATGTTGTCACCTGTTCATCCATAGGATTTGACTGCTCATCCATGGGTTTGGACTACTTGTCCATAGACTTGGACTTTGTATTCTCCTGAATATGTAGAGGAGTTTGACACTCCATTGTTTCTTGGGTATCTGTCGTTTTGGGAGTGTCTTGTAGTTTTTATTTAAATTGATCCCACTCCTCCTCCAAACTAATGCTTATGAGCTCTGAATTGATTTCTTTAGGTGGGGTGCTCAGAACCTGTTTCTTAGCTGATTTCCTGCTACAGTTTGCTGTATTATCTATCTCTTGGGCCTTACCTGTATCTGGTTTTTTTCTTAGTATTCACCTAAAATGCTGTGCGAGAACTAGGTCCTTCACTGTTAACTGTCACACTTGGTGTAGGCTTATCTTCGATCTTGAACAAGTGCAGTAGAATTACTACGAGCCTTTCATTTCTGAATTCCCTAAATCTTTCAAAATTTTCAGGACTTAGGTTCACTTTAGCCCAGACTTGGTTGATTGTAACAAGTCTTCAAAATCATTATCGTCATGGTTGTATGGCTTGAGCTTTATTGCAGTAGTGATGTTATGTGCTACCTTGTTTGGATCGAATTTCCTTTTCGGCAATGCATGAAGCCTAAGGGCTTCCATGTTTGCTGACTCCTTACTGGCATGATTAAAATTTGCTAAAGCGAAGGAACCACACTTGAAAAGAAAAGAGGGCCATAATAACTTCTTGTTTTCTTTGAGTACTTTAGTTAGGCCTTTTCCTATGGTCTGGTAGACGATTTCCCTTGCTAAAAATTTATCATAAACATATAAAGGAATGACATGTGGGTCATCTGTGCTACCAAAAACCCTAATGTAGGTGAACCATTCTTCAATAAAATATTTTCAGACAGCTAGAAGGTTTGCTGTGGATTCTTTGGAAAACCTGGGGGATTTCTTATTGAAAATTATTTGATGCAGGGGAAAAACAATAGAATGACATATCTTATAGAAATGGGGTATATAATGGGATTCCCGTATTTTCTTATGACTGAGGTGGATAGGTTAGGGGTCCTATAAGGTCCATTTCCAACCCATGATTGGAAATGTAGTGTAGAAACAAATGGCGTCCATAATGTAAGCACTAAAATAGAAGGGGGGAAGGTTCTCTGGAGAGTAGGCTCTCTTATGTCGATATTCAATAATGATGGTGGCTAGGTTATTAGATAGGATGGTGGCCCAATTCATGATGTGGGAATTAATGTAGGCATCAATCAAAGGAATCCATTCTATGGAAAAATTAGAATTATTGGGCAACCCATATAGTCTACATAACACGTAGCTGCATAGTTATAGGGGTTTTCCAAAGAGGCTATAACATACATAACCAATTTGTCAATTTTGAATTTGTTGTCTAATACTCTCCAACCCTGAATCAAGTTGAAGGGGTCTGGGTTCTTCTTTGCAAACCTGGCCATGTATGTCTTGTCATATGTATCTTGAGGATCAAGTATATGATACATTTTCTTCATTTCCACTGCTGTGAACAATCCCATGTGTTCCTTTATTGAATTCCTAGATTGCTTATATTCAATGGTGAGGTTTTCAACCACCCAACTAATCATATCCGTGTATGGGAGTATTTTAGCCCTCGCTCCTATCCTATGCAGGAAAGAACATGCAACATCCTTGAATTGAAGCCCTGAAGGTCTTGTAGAGTCAGTTGTTGCTTTTTTAACAATAACCTTGGGACACTCGTCCTCAAGTCTATTGTAAATGACCTCCCAAGCTATTGCTCCTCCGTCAGAGCTGTAGTCTGTATCAGAGAATATGGGAGCCATCTCTGTAAACTCGGATTCAACAATGCTCTACTTTTTTTGTTTATGCATCACCTTCCTGAATGACATGTCTTTAGTAGCTTGCCTGAAATGTACAAGATATATCAGCGTAGACAAATATCAGGCAATTAATATTGAAAGAATTTTTGAAATGACCTTGCATCGTGAGAAAGGTTTAATGAGATACCCAAAGTTAACTACCCATAACTTGGTAAAATGATTAGCTCTCCTCGGGCCGCTAAATATTTATTAACCTATCAATTCATTTGTTTTTGTATTTAAAACACAATTATTTCACACGCTTACTGCTCTTATTTGGATATAAAAATCTTCAAACTGATACAATATAGTGTTGTGCTTTCTATAAGGCGAAATGCAATTGCGATTGTCACAATATCACATTTTGAAAATCATTAATGGGCGTTGTAATGGCATAGCTTAATTACTTGTGAATTTTGCGAAGCGCGATTTGTGAAATGACAAGGTGATTATAATCAGGATATCGTGGCAGGAGGTTTGATTGCGTATCACATATTTTTAAAGGTGTTTTATGATAGTCACATTGAAAGGTGCGATTTGCGATAAGAATCTCCTCGAGTTGTTTTGCAAGATTTTTCAAGGAAATTTCTTAGAGTTAGGTTTTATTATCCTAAGACTAAAAATTTAAAAAAGGGTCCCCATTTATATCTCTAACCAAGCTATTGTTATTCATAAATGTAGGGGTTGTTACATAGTACAACAATTGGCGATTCACTTGGGAGAACCAACTATCTATGAGTAGTTTTCTAGAATTTCTAAAAGTTTCAAAGTAATTAGAGTTATAGGAATAATAGTAACATAAATTATAAATTAAACAACATTTCGCTGGAGCCATTATCACTTACACAATCTATTTATTCAACTACTTTACTCTTGTAATGATATAAATACAATTGTTTGCATCAATCAATAATAAGAGTTAAAGTGATATTGTAGGTGTTTTCTACAAATTAGTTTTTTTTTTATGTTTACTCATTTATCACAGATAAAGCCTCTGCTACCAGTAGGCATTCATAGCCTCGACATGGTTATATTTTAGCCAACAATGATTCATTATCCCATTTGAAGCAATTTTCAAATTTCGAAATGATATTCACTTGCTTTGAATCTCACTTGGATCTTGTCCCTTTTTCTTTTTTAATATAATATTTCTTTTAGGTTTCTTAAAATACATCATCTAGGCTTGGTAACCTAATAATGACAATTCCATTCACTAGTTGTAACTAAACTGAACAAGTTGGCTCTTGATGAGACCCCTTGTCTTCTGATTGATGAGATCGTCGACTATTACCCTGTTTTGATATGCAGTATTGGTAATATCAGTTTAATTATTTCTGTATGACCATGGTAAACAAGATTGCAATGAGAATTTTTATCATCTAAGTTTTATATATTTTAGAATTACACTCTAAAAAAGGAAAATTTTATTAGATGGGGTGAATCATTGGCTCTTTTGAGAGTTTTGGATGATAATGATAGAGTTTTAAGGTACTGATCTACAGAAAGTACTCACTAGGTTAAAGATTCTTTTCTTGATTGATAACAAAACATTCATACTCTAAAAGGATAAGAGTTTGTTTATAGAATAAATGTTTTTAGCAAGATCAAGTTTTTCAAAGAAATGAGGTTTGCTTTGGTACTCAAATGTTCTAATTATTTCTTTTAACTTTTAGTTACTTATAGAAGTGAAAAATTAGAAATTTATCAAAGATTTTATTTTGAAAAGCCAAAAGTAAATACTACTTAAACTTTATTTTCCTAAGAATTTGAAAGGCGATATGATACAAAATTGGAAGACGTTGTCTTCTAAGAAAAGTATTTTTTCAAGATTTTCCCATTAATGGGCAAAGAATCCTTCTTACTTGATAATCCTTGTAAAAGAAACGTTGATTGTCCAATTTTCTCAATAATTTGGAAAGGGCAAAACCATAGTCTTTGAAATTTGGTATGTTTACCTTTTTCCTCGTGTGCTTTTTCCCATTTCAAAACCAAATCCCATACTTCAAAAGTTTTTTGACGGACAAAGATTGTATCAAAAGAGGCTTTGACTAATTGTTGATGATGGAAGTGGGTTGCTTTGGCTTTTTCTTGTTCTTTTTCAAGCTTAAGAATCTAAAATTGTCTAGCTTGGAGAGAAGAAGAAGGGTTTCCATCGATGAGTTACACTAGGGAAAGAGATGGGATTGCTATGTTTGTGGGAAGAAAAACTTCTTTTCCATAAACCAAATAAAAAGGGGAAGAATCGATAGATGCCTTCTGTGTATGTCTGTCCATAGAGAAAATGTCAATGCTTTGTGCCAATTCTTATGATTTTGGTCAATAGTCCTTTTGATAATTCTGATGAGGTTTCTCTTTGTTGATTCTGCTAATTCATTACCTTGTGGATAATAGTTGGCTAAATATTTTAGCTTAAAACCTCTCTTTAGAGAAAATTCTACCATTGCATTTCCAGAAAAGTAATATGCATTGTCAAACATTAAAGTTGAGGGTAAGCTAAGCCTAGTAATAATGTACTGATCAATGAAGTATGTAGTGATTTCTGTCTTGGCAATCCTTAAGGGGATAGCTTCTACCAATTTTGTAAAATAATCAGTAGCTGTAAGGATGAATCTATACAATTTGGAAGAGTTAGGAACAATCTCACCAATTATGTATAATCCCCATTGTTCAAATGGTTGTTGGATGTTTACTGGTTGTAAAGGGAATGTTGGCTTCCTTTCTCTTCTGGCTGTAGCTTGACAAGTTTTACACTTTCTTGCATATTCATGTGCATCCTTAAATATCGTTGGCCAATAATATCCTGCATGCAAGATTTTGTGAGCTATGGCATTTCCTCCGAAATGTCCTCCAGCTGGTCCATCATGTAATTGTTGCATGACCTTTTCAGCTTCAGCTTTCTCCAAGCATCTTAGTAATACTGAATCATAATTTTTCTAAACAATAAATCATCAAATAATTGAGACTAATTTGATTTCGACCTTAAAGCACACTTTTTTTGTAATTAAGGTGCATAGGAGCATATCCGTTCTTTAAATAAAATTTCAAATCAGCGTATTGTGATTGTGTATCATTAAGGATTACCTCTGATATTTTTACTTCATTACCTTGATCTTCTTCTAGTGATAACTTGGAAGCTCCTGTTAACATCCTTTAAAAACCTTGACCCCTAACAATTTTAGCTGACCGGATTTCCACATCATATTCTTGAAGTACAGTAACCCAATTGGATCTTTTTTCCTCTACTTCTCTTTGGATTAATAATTTCCTTACTGCGGGGTAGGGTACTATTATATTTGTATGGGCTTTAATAAGAAAAGGTCTAAAATGTTTCAAGGTTTTAAAAATAGCAAATGCTTGTTTCTCGACAGTTGAATAATTTAACTCAGCACCTTGCAAGTTAGAATTGAAAAAGGAGATAGGTGCTTTGATATTTTCATCACTTAGCTATGTTAGAAATACTGCATAAGATGTATCAGATGAAAAATTATATAATACAAAAGGTTTCAGAAAGTCAGGAGTTGTCAGCGAAGGAGAAATAATAATGGCTTTTTTAATCAACTCAAATGACTCCCTTTCATGTTTGCCCCATTTGAAAATTGCATTCTTTTGTATCGATGTTTGAAGGGGTAGGACAATCTATGAAAAGTCTGGAAGAAATCTTTTTACAAAATTAATTTGGCCTAGGAATAATTGCATGGTCTTTTTGTTATGTGGGAGAGAAATCTTTTTGATCTCTTGGACTCTATCAGGATCAATATAAATTCCTTTCTTGGATACTATAAACCCAAGGAGTTTGTCTTCTGGTAAAGCATAATAAGGTTTTTTGGGATTTAAGGAAATGCCATATTTCTTGCATCTTTCAAAAATATGCTTTAGGTCATTTAATTGATTGTTCCTATCCTTAGAAAAGACTATGATCTCATTTACGTAAATAACAACTGATTTATTAATCATACCTTTAAAAGCAATATCCATAACACATTGAAATGTAGCACCTACGTTAATGAGTCCAAAAGGCATCTTCTGATAGGCATAAGTTCCCCACTTGGTTATGAATGTTGTATTTAATATGTCATCTGGATGCACAAAAATTTGATTATATCCTGAGAATCCATCTAGAAAAGACATTAATTCGGAACCTGCAACTAATTGCAATATCTGTTCCATGGTAGACAAAGGAAACTTAACTTTTTGACAAGCTTTATTCAAGTTCCTAAAATCGATACAAATCCTAACATCACTGTTATTTTTCCTTACAGGCACCATATTCGATACCCATTTAGAGTGTCTAACGGGGAAGATTATTTTGGCTTTCAGAAGCTTGTTTAATTCAGATTTGATTTGACTTTCAAGGTTTGGGTGCATTTTGTGAAGTTTCTGTTGAATTGGATTTTCATTCAAAGTCATAGGTATGGTAAGTTGAATTATAGAGGTATCATAGGTTTTTATATCTGCATAATCCCAGGAAAATACACCTTTGTATGTTTTCAACAACCTAATGAATGATATTCTTTCTTGTGATGATAGGCCAAGACCTAGCTTAACATTTGAGGTTTTTCAGTTGACTGTAAGTTTACTACTTCAAATATCAAAGTAGAACTTTGAGTTTTGGAGTTAGTAACTTTCTTGAATCTATCCTTTAGATTATAGAGATCTTCCATCTTCCATCTTAACTACAAAGTTCGGGATTGGGGTTTGATTCTAATCATTTTTAATTTGGAGATCATGCTCTTGTTCGTCTATGATCTGTTCCTCATAGGACCCTTCTGATGTAAGGAAATTAACTATATCTGCATCCTTATTGAATAATCTCCAATTTGTTACATTATCGGGAATATATGGCCTAAAGATTAACTCTATTGAAAATATGTCTAGATTGAACTCTTCTATGGGTATAATCTTGGATTCCACATTAGAAAGTAAGTCAATACTTGCATTTTACAGTCTAGGAATTGAAGAAATGTTAAAAGTAGAGAAGTGAGAAGTTTGATTCTGGGCTAATGATCGATAATGTTTAAGGTGCCCAGAGACACAATGAATTGTATTTCTTACTTGCTTCACAATTATTTCAAAATCACCATAGAGTTGCAGATATTTGAAATTAAGGCCAATGGCTTTGTATAGACCTTGGATCAATGCTTCATATTCAACGACATTACTGGTACACTGAAATTCAAGTCTAGAGGCTAACATGGTTTTCTCTCCTTGCGGATTGATCAAAATGCATCCTGCGCCTGCACCATCTTTAGATTTGGAACCATCAAAGTAGAGAGTCCAGAACAGAGAATTATTTGTAATTTTATCTACTAAATTTACACACTTGGAAGCATCTAGTTGTGAAATTTTTTCTATTTGAGACACTACTGCATTATCTGGGAAGGGAAACCTTTGAGCATTAAAGGATCCCAAGATGACTCATCCGAGTAATTTCCAATGATGTTATTGGTGAAGGCAACAGGTTCATTGCTTCCCTCAAGGTTAGTGGTTTACCATTATGTGGCAACCACATGTGAGACCAATTAGTTGTGAAGTAACCATGAAACTTTTCAGACCAATCCCTACATTGGATTAAGCCATAAATTCAGGTATATCAGCGACTAAAATATCAATTATTTGCGAAACTTTTGGATTAGAGGAAAGCCTAATTGAAACTGATGCTATTTCTCCGAGTACCTCTACTTTTGTCTTGTCTAATTGAACTATGTGTACCATAGAATTTTGAGGTGTAATATTCAATTTGGTGCACACGGCTCTTGACATAATATTTCAAGAGGCTCCTGAATCAAAAAGACAATTATAAACATTACTGTTGAAAATTTCGTAAGTGAGCAGAAATGGAGGAATATGAGAAATAGATTTATCACCAATTAGGACTAAATTTGAAGGACTAACTTTGTTGGAATATGATGGAGGTTTTACCATATCGCAGGAAGCTTGAGTAACTACAACAAATGGGAGAGGGGATATAGGAACTACTTTTAATTCTCTTAATAAAATTTTCTGATGTTGCTTGAGTTTAGTTAGTTCATGAAATGAAATGTTTACTCTAGTCTTTTTCATATCTTTGACTATGTTGTATTCCACTATATTTGAGATTACCAATGTTTTGGAAGCATTTGGAGAATATAGTGGAATAGGGCCTGTCTGACTAGTCTTAGACTTTTTTTTAATGTTTTCTCCTTTACAAGAGTAGCAATTTTTTGTTTCTGATTTGTGATAGACACGTCAGGAGAGTTTTTGCTCCTCATAGTTTGTGCCTCTTCTTAATTTGGGAGGATGAAATCCCACATTCCATTTAATTCAACTTCTTCTTCTGTTTCGACTTCCTCTTTAGCTGGTGTGTCTACTTCTCTTTCTTGGTCAGACTCAATATTTGAAATGGTGTTTGGGGGTTGTGATGCAGAAGAGGGATTCCTTTTAAATGAGCGAAAATATTTCTTGGGAGCAGAGGATTCTGTGACCTGCTTCTTGATTTCAACCATTTCATTAGACATTGTATTTAATACTTTTTGTAGGCCTTCAAGATTGAAAGGGTCCTTTGAAACTTTCTTTTTAGAATCATCCTTAAATGTTACTTTCTTTGAATTCCTCTTGTCTATTTGTGATCTCTTTTCTAAAGCTATAATCCTTCTTTCAACAGACAGGGGTTCTTTCATGTTTTCTACAAGGGTAGCCTTATTGGCTCTATCTATGAAAATTGCAATATTAGGGGGAAGAGACGATATGTACCATTCTATTTGTACATCTACAATAGGTTTTGAGGCAACTGGGATTTTATTTAGCAACTTGTTAACTCTGGAGTTGAAGTCTTTAATCCTTTCATTTGAGTTAGCTTTTAAATTAGAAAGATCATTGATCAAGGATGCTATGGTCCTATCATCACCAAATTTTACAAGAAATACTTCTTGAAAAGTATCCCAGTTCCTAATTAATCTTGCTGGAAGGGAAAAACACCAAGATCCAATAGATCCTTAGAAGGTATAAGGGAACAATTTGATTACAACATCTTCAAGTGCAACTCCATTAAGATTCATGTCCAACATGAAGTTATTTAGATGTTCTTTGACTAGAATACCATCGTCAGGATTGTACTTGGGTAGCCATTTTTTCTGGTTTTGTTGGGAGTGCATTTGGATTTGCAACCAAGACAGCACCAGGTTTTTTCCAAGGTTGAGTGGGTTTATTGACCATAACTTGAGTTGTAGATTGAGAAGATGGGAAGGTCGATCCAGAAGTAGGTATAGGTGGAAAAAAAACTTACTACTAGTGGTAGTACTAATTGAAGAAGTGGATAGTTGAGAAGTTGTGGATTGATTATAAGTGAATGGGGAAGTGAATCGATGGAAAGGTGATGTGATCTCACTGGTATCCGATTTAGATCTTGGTGAAGTAACTTTCCTATGTCGTGGAGAGATTGGGAACTCAAAAGGGGTTACTCCAAGCCTTTCACTTTGCAATATAGTTAATACACTAGTTTGTTGTAATAAGGAAGTAACACTTTCATCAGAAACTTAGGGCCTCTGTGGCTTCCCAGTAGAAATGGATATCTGGTCCAATTTATTTATCAAAGAATGAACTTCGGAATACTCGGAAGTGTAATCTGGGGAAGGTGGTTGTCTTACTACTTCAGGAGATGAGGGAGATGTTTCTATAACTTCAGATTTATGATCAGGAGATTTTGAATGAGATCTAGAAGGTGTAGAAGTTGAGGATGGGTTTTGACTCTTATGAATGTTTTTCAATTGATCTTTAGGTTTATATTCCATTCATAGTCAAATGGCCCTCCTTCTAGTGCCAAAATTTCGAAGGGCCTCAGATATTTGCTTCCCCAACACGGGGGATAACGACCTAGTCTGGACCTTAAGACAACTCCTTTTTTGTTTAAAGTGGTGGTTCTGACTAGGGATAACGAGACTAGTTTCCCAGTGTGGGTTTTGAGATGAGAGTGGGTGTTTCATGAGCATTTGCAATAGAATAATGATAATCTAAATGACCTTTTCTATCATGCAAATCTTCTAACTAACTTATTCTAATATAAACCCAGGTATTTCTGTGTGGTATGTGATCTACATAGATATCTGCTTAACATGTGATAATAAAGATTAATCATGCATAAACATAGGTGATAACATATAAGATAATTTCTTTGACTAAATAGTTAGTTAAATAAATTTATAAAACATTAAACATATATGATGAATTATATATATGAAAATTAACAATTTCAGGTAGGCATCATACAATAGTGCAATTAACGGTTCACTGAAAGAATAAATATCACATACAATTCATGAAGGTAAAGTGTTGTCATTGATTAAGAGAAAGCAAAAACAATCATGCAAGATAATGCTACCATATATGCGAAGTTCTGCTCATTTAACTATTGACATGGATCAACTCCTTTCTTCAAATCAAATTAACTCCTAAGAACATAATAGTGCATTAACAAAGGAAAGTAGTCTGATATCTAAAAGAAATGATCATGTTCCATAATTTCACCAAAGCATTCACAAACTTACAAAAGTGCATTTTTTGCAATTTTTTTTATAAAATTGTGGACCCTTCTCTAAACACATGAGAAGGGTATAAAAATTATTCTAACTAATGTGCAAAAATAGATTATACAAAAATTTGAGGAGGTTTCAAACAACCTTCCTCCTAACTAGTTAACTAACTCTAAAAATAAACAGTGGCCTGATGAGCAGAACTAAGATGATGATTTGCTGTCTACCAGCTTGTCCTCCAAATCACATATATTAGTCATTGGTTTGAGTTGAGGAGGTGCCCCAAAATGTGTCTCGAGTTGTCCTGCAAAAATCGCATCGGTGAGAGGTGGCAACATCTATTGAGTCTAACAAAGTGAGCAATTAAGGATCATGATTTGGCTATGTAGTTTTACGAGGTATTGCCAATATGAATCCTAGTTGGTCTTGGTCAATTTTGTGATTGCCTCCCTTTGAGTCTTTGCATTTTCCTGCCAGCTTTTATGCAAAGCACCCAAATCGGGCATTTCTTTTAGGCTGCCTTCCTTTAGTAGGTTGGTGACGAACAAAGTGTGCTTCACTGCCTTGATTATATTCTTCGTTACCCCAAATGCCCTTGCCACTGCTAGCTCATCTTGCTTGATTCTTGCATCCCAGTCTATGAAAAGAATACTTTTGTTTGTCTTCTCGATTTCAGGCAGATTGGCCTTCCTTCCGTCTTTTTTTTCCTACCATTCGATGAACTTTGAGATTCTAGTGTTGAGATCAATAAACTCAGTTCTCTGGTTGATCGCCTTATCTGTTTCTTGGTTGCTAGTGATCACATAAGGAGTAATGTGTGACATATTTTGGCAGAAATGCTCCTGTTGTTTCATTAGGAGGGAATTCAATTCCGGAGCCTCTTTAACGAACTCCTCAGTAGTAGGAACATCCTTATATATATCCATGGCTTGCTGCAATTCTTGGAGTTGCATGTTTTTAGCCAATATATCAGCTTCATGGCTTATTTTCAGGACCTCCATGCTCTGTTGCAATTGGGAAAGCTTCTCAGCTGCTTTCTTGTTCACACTTGCTTTCTCTATTTCGAGCTGCTGCTTGAGATGTGCAATCCTCTACTCCTTTTCTCTCAAGAAAATAGAGAATTTAGTGGCGTTGTCCATGGTGGTCGTTGCATATGATCCTGTGAATTGTGAAAATCTAGTCAAGTTCTCAGCTGGGTTGAAAGGAATGTCCCTGAAAACTATGCCCATTAACTCATTTCCAGGTGGGAGTCAGGTGTTTCTACTCTTTTCCTTTTTCTCTGTCTCCTTACTACCGCCTTGTGGAGCGGGTTGTAGAACACATCAAGTGGAGGGATTTTTATCACTTTCAAGAGGATCTCTGATGTGGGCAGAGCAGAGGTAATCTCAATATGCTGGGATGTTTTCTCCTGTTCATCCTTAGGCTTTGAGTGCTCATCCATGGGTTTGGACTACTCATCCATAGACTTGGACTCTGTATTCTCCTGAATATGTAGATGAGTTTGACACTCCATTGTCTCTTGGGTAGTTGTTGTTTTGGGAGTGTCTTGCAATTTTTGTTTAAACCGATCCCAATCCTACTCCAAACTGCTGCCTTTGACCTCTAAACTGATTTCTTTAGGTGGGGTGCTTAGAACCTATTTCCCAGCTAATTTCCTACTGGACTCTATTGAATTATCTATCTCTTGGGCCTTCCCTGTATCTGGTGTTTTCTTAGTATTCACCTAAGACGTTGTGTGAGAACTAGGTCCTTCACTGTTAACAGTCACACTTGATGTAGGATTATCTTTGATATTCGACAAGTGAGGTGGGATTACTGCGGGTATTTAATTTTTGAATTCTTGAAATATTTCAAAATTTTTAGGACTCAGGTTTGCTTTAGCCCATTCAAATGCTTGTTCAAAGGACTTGGTTGACTATAACAGGTCTTCAAAATCATTACCCTCATCGTTGTATGGCTTGAGCTTTATCGCAGTAGTGATGTTATGTGCTACCTTGTCTGGATCAAATTGCCTTTTTCGCGATGTATGAAGCCTGAGGGCTTCCATGTATGTTGACTCCTTAATGGCATGATTAAAATTTACTAAAGAAAAACAACCACACTTGACAAGAAAAGAGGGCCATAATAACTTCTTGTTTTATTTGAGGACTTTAGTTAGGTCTTTTCCTATGGTCTGGTAGGTGATTTCCCTTGCTAACAATTTATTAGAAACATATAAAGGAAGGACATGTGGGTCGGCTATGCTACCAAAAACTGTAGGTGAACCATTCTTCAATAAAATATTTTCCAACAGCTAGAAGGTTTGTTGTAGCTTCTTTGGAAAACCTAGGCGCTTTCTTATTGAAAATTATTTGATGCAGGGGCAAAAAAACAGAATAACATATCTTATAGAAATGGGGTATATAATGGGATTCCCATATTTTCTTATGAGTGAGGTGGATAGGGTAGGGGTTATGTAAGGTCCATTTCCAACCCATGGTCAGAAATGCAGTGTAGAAACAAATGGCGTCCACAATGTAGGCACTAAAATAGAAGGGGGGAAGGTTCTCTTGAGAGGAGGCTCTCTTATGTCGATATTCAATAATGATGGTGGCTAGGTTATTAGATAGGATGGTGGCCCAATTCATGATGTGGGAATTAATGTAGGCATCAATCAGAGGAATCCATTCTATGGAAAACTTAGAATTATTAGGCAACCCATATAGTCTACATAAGATAATAGCTGCATCGTTATAGGTGTTTGCCAAAGAGGCTATAACATACATACCCGATTTGTCAAATTTGAATTTGTTGTCTAATACTCTCTAGCCCTGAATCAGCTTGAAGGTGTCTGGGTTCTTCTTTGTAAAGTTGGCCATGTATGTCTTATCATGTATATCCTGAGGATCAAGTATATGATACATTTTCTTCATGTCCTCTGCTCTGAATAATCTCATGAGTTCGTTTCTTGAATTCCTAAATTGCCTATTTTCAATGGTAAGGTTTATGACCACCCACCTAATCATATCTATATATGGGAAGATTTCAACCCTTGCTCCTATCCTATGTAGGAAGAACATGAAGCATCCTTGAATTGAAGCCCCGAAGGTCTTGTAGAGTCAGTTGTTTCCCTTGTAACAATAATCTTGGGACGCTTGTCGTCAAGCCTATTGTAAATGACCTCCAAAGTTGTTGCTCCTCCATCAGAGCTGTAGACTATATCAGAGAATATGGAAGCCATCTCTGTAAACTCGTATTTAGCAATGCTCTACTTTTTCTGTTTCTGCATCACCTTCCTCAATGACATGTATTTAGTAGCTTGCCTGAAATGGAAAAGATATATTAGCGTAGACAATATCGGGCAATTAAGATTGAAAGAATTTCTGAAATTACCTTGGATTGTGAGAAGGTTTAATGAGATACTCAACGTTAACTACCCAAAACTTGGAAAATGATTAGCTCTCCTTAGGCTGCTAAATATTTATTAACCTGTCAATTCATTCATTTTTGTATTTAAAATACAATTATTTCACACGCTTACTGTTCTTATTCACACATCACAAATTTTCAAATGGATACAATATAGTGTTGTGCTTTCTATAAGGCGAAATGTGATTGCGATTGCCACAATATCACATTTCACAAATCATTAATGGGCGTTGTAATAACATAGCTTAATTACTTGCAAAGCTTGTGAAGTGTGATTTGTGAAATTACAAGGTGCTTATAATCGAGATATCTCAGCGGGAGGTTTGATCACACATCGCAAATTTTTAAAGGTGTTTTATGATAGTCACATGGAAAAGTGTAATTTGCGATTTGTGATAAGAATCTCCTCGTTGGGTTGTTTTGCAAGATTTTTCAAGGCAATTTCTTAGAGTTAGGTTTTATTATCCTAAGACTAAAAATTTTAAAAAGGGTCCCCATTTATATCTCTAACCTAGCTATTGTTATTCATAAATGGAGGTTTTGTTACATATTACAACATGTTCGAAAGGAAAGGGAACATCCAATTCATTGCTCTCGTCCTCTTCAATTGAGTCAACCACCTTATCCACAATGATGATGTGCATATCTAGGACAATTTGTTGTTCTTCAACAGACTTTTCATTTTCTATAACTATAGGAAGATATTCATGTGCAAGAGGTCCTAAAACAACCCCCTTTCTTTCACTGCTCTCCACTTCTTAATCTGGCTTGGTCTACTGGATTTCTTCCTCAGATTCAAGACGACAAACATGTTTCATTTCTTCATTGACCTCTATGTCATTAGTTTCATCTTCAGCTGCAAAAATCATTGCCTATTGGGAATCTTCATAAATATCTAGGAAACAAACATCTTTTGTTTCTTGTTCTTGACACTGGGAAGAAAATTGACAAAGGTGTTCTTTAATTTCATCATCCATTATGTCTTGATCATATATGTCAATTCCCATGAACTGAAACAAATCATCTAATTTTCCACACAACATTTATATTAGCACTATACAAGGATAAGTCTGTTTAAAATTTGTACACAATGATGAATAGAAATCCATCAGAGAACATATAATTGCAGCTAACAAACCTTCATAACATGATCTATATTTATCCTCTAAGGTTGCCATGAACATTTTCAGCAATGAATCCTCATGAAAATGAGCTTCAAGTCTGCGTACATGCATGTGGAATTTAATTAAATGCATAGAAACATATTCTCCCTTTCCATCTATGAATATTGGGAGCTAGGCTGACAAATTAACAAGAGGCATAAGATTCAGAAAACTAGGAATACAATATCTATCCATAGCAGCATACCTATATTCATTCTTGTAGAACCCATTTTGAAAACAATCACCAATAATTTTGCAAATTACCAACCATTAACCAATGAAGACATTGTGAATGTTTGATCTTCTGGATCCTTTGAAAACATAGTCACTGGGCGAGTGATTCAGCCTTTCTTTGTCTGATTGTTGTCCACAATCAACAATTAGATCTGCAACTTTGATAATATTTCCTAGGGAAATTAAGAATTTCATTTTTTCCCTGACAACGGCGCCAAACTGTTAGCGCTCCGTAAATCCCTTAAGGTTGAGATAACCACAAACCTCTTGTAGGTTAAAGTCTATTCCCCCAACGTTGGAGAGGGCTCTCTCACTAGATCAACTATCAACCTAAGAAGACTGATAGGAGTTTCATTTTAGACAGGTTATTAAGCTCAAAGGTAGATGATATAGGATTTGATGGAAATGTTGGAAGTGAGGGCCACTGAAGTATAGGATTATAGCACATCAGGGCATTCATGAGACATCAAGACAATAGAGGAAAGGTAGGTGAATATCTCAAATCATTTTTCAGTTGTAGTATAGTGAGGAATGATGGAAACACATAAATATTCAGTTAAACATAACAAATCATAAGGTTATGAATTCTTATGCATGACTTATAACCAAATATTTAGAAGAAACATGATAGAGAAATAAGGAATTCTATCATGTATTATATCCACATTTATCTTGAGCACACAAGAATGAATTCAAGACAAAAACTTTAGAAATGGATATTATATTAACGCAGTGGAAACATAAACTTGAAACCACACACCACAGGAATCTCTGAAATAGATAACTAAGTATGCTATGAGATTTATTAAAATGTTTACATATAGTATCTTTCCTCTCAACAATTCTCCATCCTCCATTACATTCCACATTTAGCCTTTTATATTATTTAGGCCAAAGACCAAATACATTGTATTTCATCCACTAAGTGATCAAAAGGTGTGTTTGATAGTTTCTAACAGAAACAACAAGATTCAGGTTAATTATAGAAAATATTTTTAATACTTATCTTCCCATCCTAAAAATTAGCAATCTCACCAAACCTGCTTTATACAACTGTTTGTATTCCTCTTGAAAATATTGACCTACCTACTATGATGTGAAAAATCCTACTAAAAATCCTTTGGATGCCTTATTAGGTTACCTCTGATCAATCAAAAGCATAAGACATGGTAGAGTATAAAATCATGACTATGGAAAGGATTTAAACAATAAAACCAGTGAGCATAACTATAACGTTCTGTCGCAAGTGCTAAACCCTTTAGCTGAGACAAGGGGCTGATTCTTTGGAATATCGTGTTACAATGGTTACATCACACATGACATGGGACCACATATATATGTGCTTAGGCCCCCCCATTATGCTGATAGCTCCTGGCTCTCTAAACTCTTCATAACCGTGCGCTAGACCCCACATCAAATCTCCTCCCTTGACAATTCCAATCAGTGGTGTCATTTGGTGCACACATTCCATTTTTCCGATTGTGATTGCCGATCACCTTTTGCATGTGGCCCTTGGCACTATGACTCTTCATGTGCCCACATCCAATGCTCTTATCGAATATCCTCTCCTGAAATTTTCAATCGGAGGTTTCACTTTGATACACAACACACATTTGTCAATCAGCGAATGCCAATATGTGACGTCATCAATTCCATGTCACCACCACATCACTACCACATGTCAGTTGTACAGTCACGTCTTGGTTATGTCAGCCACCGTGTGGGCCATATCAGAACAAATCATTGACTACCACACGTCCCTTTGGGATGAGAGAGAAAAGGCTAGGCCTAGCCTAGTTTGGGAGCAATTCCTTTGGAAATTTGTTTTGGACTTTCCTGGCATTTTAATGCTGTAGGATTTTTCCCACAATCCCGATGATTTTGAAATGTGATCGCCCTACGTCCATTGTGAATCACCCATGTCCAACCCCATTGACTGTCAAATGACCATAAACCTCTGGGATGTGGGATTTGGAACCTCTGAGCGCCGATATACCCATACACCTCCAAATTGTGGGATGCAGGATCACCATTTAAGAATTTTTCCTTTAGTTTCAAGCCCTTTGAAGAAGGATCTTATTTCTACCATAAATTTCGATTCTGGAACCCGTTTGAAGAGATCTATAGCTCATTTAAAAGCTAATGTAAATCTCATCCTCGTGAAGACACCTACAAGATGGTCTGAACTAGAATTTATATGCAAAATATCTCCCAAACATCCAGACTAATCTTAACCATAGGACCTGAAGGACTAAATTACTCCTTGGACAAGAAACCTTTAGGCTATGACACATAGTGATTCATAGGATAAATTGACCAAAATGAATAGTGAGAGGCTAATACCAATGATTCCTATTATAGAACACTAACACCCTTGAACACATGCATGTCTAAAAATTCAGATTTATCTTCATTAACTCATCAATATATGGATGCACAACAAAGAATCTACATGCAACTCATGATGCAACCATATGCCCCCCCAAGACCAAGTAGGTCTCAGTTTTTGGTGGGAGTTCCTTGCTTCTCTTTTCTCCTCCAAACTTTCATCTATTGGTCCTTCTTCCTCTTATGTGTTTGGTCTTTGATATGCTTCTCTCTCTAGTTCTATCTCCTGTAACACATGGGAAGTTTGCAATCCTTGGCCTTGTGGCTGATATTGTCACACAAAATACATCTAATGTGACCAAGGAACTAAGGAAGAGATTGATATATTTTGCTAATCTGATTTTTATTCCTTGCATGTGCCCTGCAATCAATAGCCATATGGCCAAAATCATTGCATGAGAAACAATAACCATAAAATGGACTATTTTACCTAAATGATGGTGATCTTTGTTGCATGCAGGCTTGATGTAGCTTCTCCTTTGGATACTTCTTTTGATGATAGGTATTGATTTCTTCATTATTTCAAATTGTAACTATATGTCCATGAAACCCACAGTTATAACATTTTCCAATCCTATTATTTTTCTTTGGCCTCCTTCTCTTATTCTTTAGCTTCTTGTATGGTTAGTGATTTTGCTGATGATTCCCCATTTTCTTGCTACCACTAGGTTCTCTAACATAGATATGAACATCTTTATTTCTTGCCTTGTAGAGATTACTTCAGCCTTCAATTTTTGGCGTTCATCCTCCAACTCATTGTATTACTTCCTCATTCCAATTTCATTCTTGATTCCTTGTTCCAACTGAGTTTTCAAATCTGAAATTTATTCTTTGTAAGCACACCCTTTTTAATCAAATATTTGGAGCAACATTTTTTTATCTTTATTTTCAACCATGAGCCTTTAAATCTATGCTTCTAGGTCCATTCTCTTGGATTTCTCATCATCCTTGCTACTGATCTCTTATTTTTGTTCCTAAAGGTTGATACTTTATCTATCACTACTATCACTAGTGCCTTCATCTTCTTCTTGTGAGGAGGCTTGACTTGCTACTACAATAAGAGTAGAATCCTTTGCATTTTTCTCCATCTTTGAAATATACAATTTTCCTCCAAGATACAAACTTTTCAACCTGTCCAATATCTCCTTTGCAATCTCACAATGTCTCACATACATGCTATTAGATTTTGAAATACAATGCAAAATAATCTTTTTAGCCAAATCATTAGATTTGTTTCTAACTCCATATTCTACTAACAACAAAATATTTCATAAAGAAAAAATTGTGACTCCAATTTCATCTTCCAAATTGAAAATTTTCCTACATGAATTATTGGAATTCCTTACTGATCCGTTTCGAAAAATTTGTTATTTTTTTCCCAAAAACTCTAAAATCCACTCTCCAGTGATTAGGCTGCAATTGAGAGCCCCACTCTAATACCAATTGTTGGAAACTAGATCACTGCTAGGGGGTTGAATCAATAGTGAAATACATGTATATTTTTCTCCAAATTATTATTCTTGTAAACATGCATAGAATGAAACACAAAACCATAAATCATAGCGTCAAATATAGAAATAAAACCATGAAAGAAATCAACATAATAAACACAAATATTTCTGGTAGAAAACCCTCTCCAAGGAAAATATCACTCGCTTCTACTGCACTGCTAAAAAGTTATATCATTTCAATAAAATTCTTTAAGTGGAGATTTAGCTAGCTACTAAGACTCTTTCTCATGTGGATCTATGGGCTACCATCTGCTGAAGGACGCCATGATCAACGATGCTCACCCAGTTAGTCTTGAACTAACAAACGACTCTACAAACTCCTATATGTTGGAAGCCACCACAACCAATGAGCCTCACCCAGTTTATTTGAAGCTATCCAACCACCATTGGATTGAGAAAACTGCTCACTTATAGTGAATTCATTGGAGTCAGCCAACTCCACTCCTCTATATGGTTCTCGTTTCATGCATTTTCATAATAGAATCGTGAACTGCTCAAAATGAGAACTACAACAAAGTATCATCAAGGTACACAATCAAAAACTAAATCCACACTACAAATTGCAACACAATCTCTCCACAAACTGCATTAAATAATATGATCAATGCATCAACTAAAACCCACTCTGTGACAAATAAAACTTCTCTCAAATGATTGCTGCATACAAATAATAAACTAAAGAATATATTAGGAGAAACAAATCTCCAAATACTTCTACAATCAAACTCTAATCATCTCCTCACTAGCTGCACAAAATACTGGCTGAAACATACTTCATCTAACTATTGTAAATGGTTGTATATTTTCTGTAAAAAAATCCCTACATAACCTGCACATAATATTCTTCTCTCACACACACTCTTCCTTACTCACTTAGCCATCACCCAAAAAGAAAACCAACTCAATACCATAGACTCAATACCACAGAAAAATACCATGGTTATGTCAATATCTACAAAAACTATACCATGGTAATCTTAAAATCAATACCATAGGTAAATACCATGGTTATTCCAATACCATAGGCACATGTACCATGGTAATATCCAACTAAATACCACGGGTAAATACCATGGTTATGCCAATACCACAGATCCCTATACCATGGTAATATCCAACTCAATACCACAGGTAAATACAATTACATACCATGGTAATCTACAATTACATACCATGGTTATGCCAATACCACAGACTCCTATACCATGGTAATCTCCAAAATAATACCGTGGGAAAATACCATGGTTATGTAAATACCAATACTATCTACACCAAGGTAATATCACATGCCAACATACTCCACACACATACCAATACCATGGTAATTTTAATAGCAAGAATACATGTACCATGGTAATACTCTACTCATGAAATATGAAAGATATGCAAGGAAACCAAAGAAAATTCTGAAACATAATTGAAAACAACTCAACTCCAAAACATTTGACATAAACCAAGACAAATCTCCTCTAACACCTGTAGCATCATCTCCAACACATGCAGTAGCAACATCAAGTCATCCAAATTCCTCCAACACCTATAGAGGCACCTCCAACACATACAAAAACATCTCAACACATGTAACATCAACTCCAATGATTCCAACACATGTAACATCAACTCCAATGCTTCCAACACATGTAGAAGCATATGTAACACTTGTAGCAGCAACCCAACCACTTGTAGTAGCAACCCAACCACTTGTAGCAAAAACATATTCAAAATATGTAGCAACATCATCAACCTATGATAAGCCATTATACCATGCCTTGCGACCATCTCTACTCAGCCTCCAAATCCATGTTGACATCAATGCGAACTAATAGGGCCACCACCCCAAAACACTCATCACATTCATCACACATCATGAGGAGGACTAATATCATCAAGTTGACATGAGGCATATAACAAGCAGTAACATGACCTTGCTGGCATCAATGCTGACACTAGTTTCTCTCTCCTCCTTTGCAAGTGGGAAAAAATAAAGAGACAATATGAATTAAAAGGTGGGAGCTCGAAAGGCTTGAGATGATAACGACGATGATGAAATGGTCATGTGTTTAGAGATAATTAATAAATAGTGATCTGATAATTATTTCTATGGAATAATAAATAAATAGTGATTTATTTAATTATTCCTATGGGTTTTTTCGGTTATTTTAAGAAATAATTTAGGAAATTGGTTCTCCAAATTATTTCCTAAGGTTAAAGTAGCTTTTAATGTGTAAAAACCCATGCTACATCGTGTATTTTGATCATCCTAATGGAAAGGCTAGATGATCACTTTTCAAGTGATAACACAATAAAATCTTTCCATGTGTCTTTTGCTAACATGTACTTGCAACATATACTAACATGTGTAACCCACCAAACATCTATTCGGCCTATAAAAAATGCCAAATCCACTTATCACATGTCAGCCTCATGTGTTATCATGTCATTATCTAAGCCATATATAAGGAAAAACTTTTGTTTACTTCATGCTATCATCATGGTGACATCATCATGCCACATGGCATCCTTTGGGTGGTGCCACATGTCACCTAGGTTGGCCCACTTGGACACACAAAAATATGAAATATGAGTGACACATTCACTCTTCCATATGGCCATGTTTTAATTGTCATGCCATCTTACTGAGCCACTTTCCATGTTAGTATTGTCTGGAGTGCCACCTAGCACCTCAAAAACCATGCCAACGCTTTCCCCCTATCGCTCATTTCTCATCGCTATTGTGTGCACACCAATTGAACTAGGTGGTTCGATAAGCACTTGGGCGCTTTAACCTAGATCCCAATGATTAGGGGCTAGTTCCAACAACTCACCACTCATCATTCTATGTTAACCAACAAAAGCTTCAAAATGTGCACCAAGTGATTCAAATGAGATCGATGGCCAAAAATCCATCTCGACACCCACCCCCCTGCATCTAAGTAATAGTTAAAAAAAGGGTGTGAGGTCTAAAATTTGTCGCATATGCGACTAACTCACCTATTTCTCCTTGCACCACGTGAATCTTGTTAGCTAATAAATTTGGATAACAAGGACTATATTTAAGGATCCCTTGCTTTTCTAAAGTTTAATAGGGGTGGGGGGTGGGGGTGTCTGATATTTGTCGTATCTTGCAACCTAGAACAATGATCAACTAGAACATTCCTTGAACTCCAAAAAATTAAACTTAGTTTTCTATGCATTTCTTGGGAGTTATTTGAAGTTCCATATACCATTAGAAAGGTATTTGAGAGAGATATTTAAACAAACACTTAGTTTTGTCATTCAAACTCATAATATGAAGAAGAAATGCCTTCAAATATATTACTTTCATCCATGAACTCAAGCTAGGAAGTAACACACATTAACACATCAATGATAAAACACTTCCCAAGCTCCCCCTAAACTTGACCCTTGGCATCAATGACTTAGACTTTAAATCAATGACAACAACTTTGAAAATGCTCAGCAATCTCCTCCTTTGGCATTAATTGTGGATTTTTCTATAGATTCAACATCTCATGTAATTTTCTAAAACACAAGACAAGAATCTATTCTACTTTCAATAGTGCAAACCAATAATGATCAATGAAAACAATAATCAGCAAGAGGAAGAATATCAATCGCACATAACACAATATTTATCTAGGGAAAGAAACTACTCAAAACCCTGACTATCTATATTGCATTAATAAAAAATATGAGAAGAAAATACAATACTTTTTCTATCTAGAACAATCCCTATTTCCTTGCAAAATTCCTAAGAGGATCAACCCATATTTAATTGGGAAATCCTTCTTCCAAAACTGTGTAATCCAAACTTAGGCCCTTAACTAATTGCATGCATGATCTGTATAACTCAGAAAATCATACAAATGATATTACAATGTCCCTGCACTCTAGTATCAACTGGGAATTCCTATGAACTAACATGAATGAATTATTTGTGAGTGAATCTTCAGTTAACTAGTGTGGCATTGAGGATGCACCGGTGCACTGACTCACTACTAACCTCTACTAGTTCCTCTAACAATTAGAACTAGTTTAACTCACTATAACTTAGTTGAACTGAGTAATCTAATTACAACTCCAAATAACTCAACCTAGACCCCTAAAATTTAGGGATCAATCTTGTTTCTATTTTTAACACTCCCTCTCAACAATAAAGGGATTATTTGGTACTTTGATCCTGTCTTTGTGAAACTCAAATTTACATCTTGACAATGCCTTTGTCAAAATGTCAGCATCCTGATCCTTTGTGGGAATTTTCTCCAACAACATAATCCACATTTGTACACAATCTTAAATATGATGATACCGAATATCAATATGCTTGGACCGATCATGAAAAACTATATTTTGAGAGAGTTTGATAAAACTCTAATTATCATAGTAAAAAATAGTTGGATCCATCTGCTGACCAAACAAACCAACTAGAATATTCCTTATCTAGATGGCCCCGCATTCTGCTTAACTAGAAACCATGTAATATGCCTTACCAAAATGAGTGCAACCGATCTCTGTTTCCTTCTATACCAAGAAACAACTGTTGACGCAATACTGAAGATCCCTCCTCATGTAATCTTGCTATCGGATGGAATCCCTGCCCAATTTGCATCGTTGAGGCCTTGAAGCTTCACTCCCTCTATCCTTTTATACCACAATCCATACTACATAGTGCCTCTGAGGTATCTCAACACATGCTTGAGTTCCTTCCAATATATCTTGGTAGGCCTAACCATCGCTTGACTAAGCTAGTTAACTGCATAGCACATGTCTGTTCATGTGTTCACCAAATACATGAGTGAACACATAAGCTTCCTGTAAATAGTAGCTTCCACTACTTCACCCGAAGTAGCATCCTTCTTCCTCCAACTACCTTCTAGAGGAGTCTCCATGGGTCTACTACCCTCCATGGGTTTACTACTCTCCATGTGAAACCTTTCCATTATCTCATTTGCATACTTTCCATGAAAGGCAAAAAGTTCCCCATCACCTTCCCATACTTCCATGCCCAGAAAGTAGTGCATGATCCCCAAGTCCTTCATTTCGAACTCTCTTGCAAGATCCTCCTTGTAAGGCTTGATCAACTTATCATCACCTATAAGAATCAAATCGTCGACATATTAAACAATAATAAAAAATTTACCTTCCACCACAATATGGTACGAGTTCGCATCTACTTCACTTTTGGTGAAGCCCAACCTGGTGAAGTAGTTATCAATCCTTGTGTACCAAGCACAAGGTGCTTGCTTCAGTCCATACAACACTCACTTGAGTCGGCACACATGTGACTCATGGTAAAAGGTCTCAAAACCTTCAGGTTGCTCAATATACACCTCTTCCTCAATCATGCCATTAAGGAAGGCCGTATTTACATCCATTCGATGTATCTTCCAACCCATTTGTGTTGATAGTGCCAAAATGGATATGATTGATGGGTACCTTGCAACAGGAGAAAAGGTCTCATCATAGTCAATCCCCTCTACGTAAGAAAATCCTCGGTCCATAAACTTGGACTTATGTTTCTCCACACTACCATCGGTCGCTTGCTTTACCTTTTAAATCCATTAGGAGCTCAGCACTAACTTGTTTTCTAGTATTGGGACCACATCCAAAACACTGTTACAAACAATGGAGTCATACTTCTCCACCATGGCATCAACCCAAACCAATTGCTTCACTTACTCCTCAAAGGAAGATGGCTTTGTCTCAACACATCTGCTCATAAAAGCAATGTATCCAGTGTACCTTTAAGGTGACTTGCTCTGTCTGTGATGTGATGTGGGTGCTCCCACATTCTCTCTCACATCCTACAATAACTTGTCAGCGTATTTGGTGTGCTTTCTCCCATCTCTGAAAGACTCTGCCTAAGTGGAATTCTCCACTCCTGTATCCTCTGCATATGGCTGCTCCACATCAATCTGAGGCTCCTTCTTACGAGCTAAAATCTCCTCAACCACATGTAGTTGAAGCTCCCTCTCAAGGGAATATTGTGTCTCATTCTCTTCATAGAATTTGACATCCTTGCGAACCATTTCCATCCTGCTGGTTGACAGATACACCCGATAGTTGTGAGGTGTATCAGTGTACCCCACAAATATCCCCAACTCTACTTTCGGCTCAAGCTTCTTCCTTGCATCTTTTGTCACATGGAAATATACTGATGACCCAAAAATCCTGAAGTGACCCACATTGCTATGGGGTAAAATGCACGAGATGAAAACTACCCTCAAAAGTCTTCCCTAGACTTCTGACAGATCGTAAGGTTATCTGAAAAATGTACCTGTTACACACATGTTCATCTATCTAACATATATTGACAGGATATGGAGAAAGGATCACCTTTGGTTCTTTCTAGATTCACTTGGGGATCTCCGTGCGGTAAGAAGAACTCCTCCTAACCGGCTCCAAGATGATTCCTATACAAAAGAATGAAGCAAATCAATCACAACATATACTTCTGACAATTAATGTAAGAATCTGTAACAAACATGTATAAATGTGTAACTAATCTACTCAACATAACAAGCATCAGAATGAACAAATAAATGCACAATATCACCGACACTTTGTGTAGTGGAACACAACCGCAGTCCTATATTCAGAAGAGTGATTACAAAAACCCTGTTGTATCAGCCTTCCTTATCCCTTCTTCCTCTCTCTCTCTCCTTCTTTCAGCTAGCTCCTTCAAAAATATGACAATATCACAACAACACCATGTACTATCCTTCTAAATGCTCTGAACTTTGTGCAATGGCCCTCTCGTTGCTTAAATAGCAATCTAATTAGGGCTTCCCAGCTCCACCTATAGTTCATTTGGGTAAAAACCATGAACTTGCCTTTTTTACCAGCTTTTTCCCATTTGCCTCTATTTTTGGAATAGAATTTCTCCAAATATCTTGATTTTTGGAGTTTCCCTGCTTTTCTTGCACAAATTTAGGGAAATATTATCTAGATATTTTATGGCATATTCGTTGGCATAACAACTTGAGCATCACTAAAGTTCACTAACGCTCCCCCTGGTCTAACAACATGAGTTAGCAGGTGACTAACGCTCCTTTATGCTTGTAAACAAGCTTTATAAAGTAGGTTATCAATGTACAGAGAGCGTTAGTGTGGATTCTAGGCTTGCAACTGTGGTCATTCTTTCAGTCATCTTGTCCTTATCCTCTGAGTTGATTAGGAGGTCAATTTGTCCTATAAAAGATGCCCCCTAAAGTATGAAATCAGAGCAGAGACGATGGCCGAAATACTTTATGAAAATACTGTAATTTCTTGTCAAAATCTTTGTAGAGAGAGATAAGTGTCGGGCGATAAGGAAAACCTGATACAACAAAAGTACATATATATGAACTGATGAAATCATGTCCTGAGTCGGGCATTCCCATGCTTAGTAGCTATGTCAGAGTAACTTTCTCCTCAGAGATATAACAATGCTGGCCACCAACATGGCATAGGGTAGATCCAGTGTCATAATAGATTATCCTGAAATGGCTATCTTCAAAGAACAATATCGCAGGTTGGGAGAGGAAACAAGGCTGAATGATGCAAGCCCCTACCCAAGGTCTTGATTCCTGCTTCACCGAACAACATAGATTAGTACATGTGATAAATGAGTTGGCGTCGAACATGCATGAAATCATCTGATTACCAGCCAGTAATGAAGACTGTTAACAATTGCGAGGAAGGCCACCGATAATGGTGATTGTCTCCAAGATGCACAGTGAAAACTAGCGAGTGTGAAAGATTTTTTGTCATCGAACACTCATAGAATCCCTTAACCAGGAGCCAATGATGAAAAACCATGATCAAGCACAAGGTAACCTGCCACTAATGTCTCCAGCACCAAGGCACTGAATGTGTTTCTAGGTTATCTTCCTATATAGAGTGTTGAAGTCGATAGGAAGGAACGTGTTGAAAGGTAGGAAATGATGTGTCCTGCATCAGTTGACATGAAACCAGACAAGGATGATGTTTTTTTTTCCTAAAGAATCTTTTGAGATTTTGGGTATAAAAAACAGAGGGCACGATGAAAGGATATGTAGGGTCAGTTGATCGAGGAAACAAGTAGGGACCCTTGAACAATGGAAGGCATGACAACGGTTTTAACCAGACAACACTAGACTCATGAACACTACAGAGTGTTTAAGATACAAAGATGCAATGGTATCAGGGTATATAGGCTAAAAACTCATAGGTTGGTAGGGTTCATATTGAGAGGCTATCAAAATGACGATTTATTTGAGGGAGTGCCATGTTCAAGGGAACTTTTGCTGCCAAACCATGCTTCGGGATATGGTTGTATTTCCACTTTCCCCCAATCTTATTTTTAATGAGTCCAGATGGGTAAACTCATCAATCTTTTCATGTTTAGAGAGTCTGAAAAGGATTGCAAAAAGAATAACTCTTTTCCCTATCTAATTAGTTTAATGAGTCCAGACAGGCAAACTCGTCGATTTTTTCATCTTCTAAGATTCTAAAAAGTATTGTAAAAAGAATGACTCTATATCTTGTCTGTGTATTTAAAGAGTCTAGACTAGACAACTCAGTGATCTTTTCATCTTTAGAGAGTCTGAAAAGACCGTAAAGAGCGACTCCATGGTGGTCCCTTTGTCATAGTTGTTAAACGGGTGCGATAAAAGGTTAATAGTATACTCGTATCAATTACTTTTCTGTATTTAATCTACTGGACCCGGATAAAGAGAAACCTTTTTCCAATAGATGTCGACCTAATTTTGTTACAAGTATGAGGCGGTGGACTAAACTCGTGTTTTGTCGTGACACTTTAACGAGCTCAGTAACAAAAACTCAAGATTTTTCATTTTTTAACGAGCTTGAAAAAAGTACTTGAAAGAATTCTCGACTCATCTTTAGCATGTTTAACAAGTAGCAAGACACAGCTCGGGATTTTTTCAGTTTAAAGAGCGAGAAAAAAGTGCCTAAAAAGGATGCTCCATCTGGTATTTTTTAGTTTATGAGCTGGAACTAGATCAAAAAGGAGGTGCTCATAGCATCGTTTGCATATGTGTAACGAGTGCAAAGGATGAAAAACTCAGGGATGTTTGTATTGTTTAAAGAGCGATAAAATATCCCAAAAAGGTGCTTTACGTGTTGTGGTTTATATGTTTAACGAGCTCTACCACAGAAACTCGGAGGTGTTTATATTTTTTAAAGAGAGATAAAATGTCTCCTAAAGTGATCTATTTATCGTTGCATAGATTTAACGAGCGCAAGGGCAAAAGCTCGGGGATGTGTATATTTTTTAAAGAGCAATAAAATATCCTTAACAATGCTCTATTAGTCTTTGTAGTAATTTAATGATCCCAAAGAAGAAGACTCGAGGTTTTTTGGATTAACGAGCAAGAAAAATACTGTAAAAATAACACTCGATCTTTCTCGATCTCATGCTTGATATTAGAAGTTGTATGCCATGCAATTCCTCATAAGACCAAGGAAAAAAATCGCAGAAGTCCCTAAATGGGTAGGTGAAGCTCAAAATTTCCTCAGGATTGTGATTGGCTCCACTCTATATGTTTTCCACGATGCCTGTCATGACAGAAATATCGGGGAGCGATGTTTGTGAAATATTGCCCTTGTTTCCTTCTGAGTACAAAAGTTGGATAGTTGTATATGGTGAGGAAACTATTTCATGTGTGTCAGGTGATAGGATTTGAAGAGGCATCATGTTCAAATCAGATATCGAAACATGATGGTGTGAATCCTCCCAAGGTCTCTCCTCTAACCTCGTGATCTCTCTAATAGCTTCATCCACTGATAGGACTTGATTGAGAGGATCGAAAGAAAGAGTAGTTGCGGAAGGGGTGGTGCTACCGTCGGTTGTAACCGACGTGATGGGAGGCTTAGAAGCAAATTGAATGGCTTGGTAGGCCAACTCAGCTGGTGATAGCGGCATCTGATCTTCGATAGTGTTAAGGTCTGAAGGAGCTGGCAGGATCCATGGATCGATCATTTCACGAGGAATAGATGAAAGCATGTTGACCAATTGTGGAACTTGGGGCAGTTGGAGAGGAAAATAACCCATTAGGGAGGAATCCTTCAACAGACCGATATCTAAACTGACATAGCGGCCAGTTCCACCTCCTATTAGGGGTACAGAGCCACTTGGTAATGGGGAATAATCAAGGGTGTAGAAAGACAACTGATCTACTGTAGTGTCCTTTCCATCCAATGAAAATTGGATGATACGAAAGATAGTAGATACAACGATCATCATGGCATAAGTCCAATTGCGACCCAACAATATTTTATAGTCGAGTTCTTTGTTCATGACTTCTATGTCCACCATTATTGTTTTCCCAGCAAAGGTGATGGAAAATTGGTTAAGTATCATTTTGGGACAAAGGTGTGGCCGTTGAAAGCTTTAAGGGAGTTCGATGGCGGGGAGAGGGTTGGGGAACCCAAGGCGAGCCAACATGAAGCTGACATGACGTAGGTTGAAGCACCTTCGTCGTTGAGAGTTCAGTGCATACCTTTCCCTTTCGAAGTGACATGCACCTGAAATGCAAACTGGTGGGAAAGGGGTGGTTTACACTTGTCCATGTCGAAAATGGAAAGCATGGAATCCGCAGGGTCAATACCCCCAATAGTCGAAAGCAAAGCTTTCCTTTGGCTGGGGCATGTCTGTAATACTTCAAGTGCCGACATAGCTGACGACGCTTGTGCCAAATCCTCTACAAGGTTCTAGTGTTGGGCGGCACATGCAGATGTGTTGTGTGTTGTGCATCAAAGTGCCCCCTTGGGGGGTTGAATTGCAAAGTCCTCAACCAGCCGTTCGATTCGCAAATCATTGGGCGGTGATGGGTTTTGACATGCAGATGATTCTGGTGTTGGAGCGATAGAAACTTCATATGGTTTGGCTCTGGTTGTTAGTTCTACCATTTCAAATGTGTAAACGGTAGAACTTCCTTCAACAGCTGAAGGTTGTTGCAAACCATCGCTGCTCCCTGACGTGGGTGGCATTTGGTTGGCAATGAGATGTTGTTGCTATTGATTAGGAAAAGGATTTCTAAGGCCTACAGGTGTCTTACCAAAATCTTTCTTGGTAAGGTAATCTGTGCATTCTTGAAGACGCGGACAACGCTAGGTTACGTGATCTTCAAGATAGAGTTTGCACGAATAGTTGGTGCCTTTATCCTTTTCCTTATTAGCAGGTGCAATGGCCTTCTGTTTCAGGTTAGGCTACTTAGATGACTGCTCTTCAGAAGGAGCAACCTTGTTCTGTTTCTTCTTGTTCTTGCTACTAGATTTCTGTGTAGAGTGCACAAAGTTAATTGTAGTTGTAGGAAGAGCAATTTTTTTGGTAGAGGGGTCCACTGCCAACTTGGAAATGGACCAACTGATTTGTTTTATAGCGCTCGTGGAGGTTGCACCGACGATCCCAGCATGCGCTCTAGGGTGCTAAGTGGTGGGAGGATTGGGGTTACCATGAGCATAGGGGATAATGTTGTAGAGAGTGCTAGACTATGAATAAATCAAATCTAAATGTTGGGCACGACGTATGGATTGGTCCTCTGTGACTGCACCACCTAGAGTGACATCTCTAGCAATTTGTGGGAGTAGTGACTTACAGAACCAGTCTGTTAAGAGAAAATCAGGGATGGGGGCTTTGACTAACCTCCTCCTACGTCTCCAGTTATGGATATGATCGGAGATGTGGGTGGAGGTATCCTGACGAAACGAAGTGAGGAGTTTCGTCCTTGTCTCATAGTGGATAGGTAATTAAAAGTGCTTTAGAAATTCCATCGCTAAAGCATCAAAGGTATTCATTGACTCACGTGGTAACTCAATATACCACTTTGCAGCATTGCCCGTGAGGGTGTAGGGAAAAAGACACAACCAGACACTGTCATCCACCTTAGAGTTAGAAACACACCATAGATGGTAGGTGGTGACGTGAGTTCTTGGATCCTCTCTTTGTTTTCCATTGAAGTTAGGAATGTCCATCGGTATTTTATGCAGGATCGGTGACCATTGTAGGTTATGGTAAATGCGGTCGTTTGTCAACTTGTATAAGTTGGGGATATCCAATGTTGTCAAAAAAGGAAAATTGTTGGGTGCCCCCAACTTGGACCATTGTGATGATGGATGACCTAAGGAGCTCTGTGCTCCTCCCATTGTTTGGTTGCCCATGGTGTACATGGGCTGCGTGGTGTAGCAGTTGCTTTGCGGTACGGTGTTTTAAAGTGGATTACCATGAGGATTTTGATACATAGGTATGAAGTTGCCCCCAGTATAAGCAGTGCCCCCTTGACTCATCTGACCGTGTGAGTAGGGTGCCCCCATGGTTTTGGTGGGAATCCCTTGTGGATTCCCAACCAACACAGAACTAATTGTATGGCTTTGATTGACAGAGGGAAAATTCATGTCAATCAGCGACTATCCATGCATACCTGAGAATGGCGAGGGGAATGTGAGATTCCTTGTTGCCATGTGCATATTGGGAACCACTCCAAATGTTGGAATCTAGGGGTTATAACTGTACATTGGCGGCCGACCTTGATTTTGGTAAATTGGGACCGCGCCCATATTGCCACATTGAGTGTTATATGGAGCATTGTATGTGGCAATAGTCGAATGTATGCTTTGCTGCACCATAGGAGTGGAACCTGGCATCTGCTAGGTTCCACTGATAGAGGGTGTTATGTGAGTTGCAGTACCTGGGACAAACGGGATTGCAGGGTTCCACATTGCCAGTGTTGTGATGACCGTTGACTAGGGAAGTGGTAGAGGACTCACAGTGTCTCTATAATTCCACAACCCTTGAAGTGTTGACTGAAGAGATGGGAGAGTTCCTCCCAGTGAAGAGTGAAGTACTGGTACGACGAGATCAATAACAGGATCTGACAGATTTGTAAGAGGAGTGTTAAAATGAGGAAGAAATCCTTCCATAAAGAAATCCACTGGAAAATCAGAATTGTCGGTTGTCCGGAATGATCCCGTGTGCGATTTAGGAGACTGATCCCTCAAAGATGAGGAATTCGAGTCAGTGGATCTCGACAGATCCTCCACAGTGAGTGGAGGAAGTCCTAACAACCGTCTGGATTGACGGTGAGGGTCGGATGTAGCCATAATGACTGGTAAATTTTATCAGATAAATTTTATGGTGATTTTCTTTAAGTCTCAAAAACGATAGCACTCAGGTACCTAAAAAGAAAAAATACACTAAAAATGACAGTTAGCAAACAAAGTGAAATTACCTTGTCTGATAAACACCGATTACTGGAGATGAAAACTAGTCTCTCAATGAGTAACAGAGAAGGATGGCCAAATGTACGATTATGGTTACTTTTGAGCTTCACCCAAACCTTAGATTGAGGGGTCAAGTACTCTCGTGAAGACGAGCACCCTCCCAAAAAATGAAGACAAAGTAGGTTCGTCTATTTGACTTATCAAGATAGCCTGTCCCAGTCACCTTAGGTAAGTACCTAGAAGTATTGGCCACTAGAGATACCTCAAATCACAGACATTACTAGGGGGGACATAGTCATAGACAAAACACTGTGTGGGCAGGAACCTAAGTCCCCGACTCAGTTCTGAAATCCCCATTACACAGAATGCCCAAAGGAGTTGTAAAATAAGGCGAGCTACCTTGGATTACAATCTGATGTTGTCTCGTATTTCACTCCAGTGTGAGTGGAGTGGTCCTGGTAATATAAGTGCAGAAGGATTTTTCACTCTTTAATGACACTAGTTTGATTTGCAACCTTGGGTAGTTGACTCACTCTCTTAACCCAAGGTCCTAATCTATCTAATGTTGGTTTGCTCTAAAAAAGAGTATTTGATTGATTTTAGTGTAAATTTTAGTGTACTTTCTTATTTGTCTTCATAGGGGGTGTTGACATATGAATATGATGAGACTCTCGACTCGATAAACCATGCAGAACTATGCTTTGAAAAGATTTTTCAATTTCTTATGCAAACAAGTCTTATTCTACACATGTATTATTTCACATATTCATGTATTCGCCAGTGCATCTAAAGTCATTCAACACTTTGCATAACTGAAAATTCCTTTTCTCAATATTCCCTAACAACTATTAAACCAAAGCAAAGCAGCCTACAACTATTTCGACAGAAGGAGATATACATTTTATCAACTTTTCTTTTGACAAAAATTTCTTTTATGAGAGAAAAACTAAAGCATTTTCTTAAAAAAAAAAATTTAAGACACCAAATTTGTTAGCATGATACTATTGCAGATCTTAATTTATCCCTTGGGACAAGTTTCCCCCCTTTTGGTCCATAAGATCTATTGAAAAGCATCTAAATGGGTCACTAACGCTCTATCTATCTATAAACAAAGCTTTAGTTTGGCCACTAATGCTCCATGTGCACAGTCAAAGAGCGTTATAAGGCTCTGTGTAGACTAGCAACTTGCGTTAGTGAGAGAACGAGCTCAGAAAGTGGGCTTTTGGGATCAGTTTCTGAGGAGAAAGCAACTTTGTAGGATGCAACAAGCTATATGGTGGACCAGAGAAGGATATGAAGAAGTGGGAAGCTCATAGAAGAGAGAAGAGATCTAAGAGGAGTCCAGATAACCAAGAACTAAATGTATAGTCCCCAGCGGAGTTGCCAGTTCTGCTATGGGGTAAAATGCATGGGATGAAAACTACCCTCAAAAGTCTTCTTAGGACTTTCAACAGACCGTAAGGTTATCTGCAAAAGTTACCTGCTAGACACATGCTCATCTATCTAACATATATTGACAGGATATGGAGAAAGGATCACCTTTGGTTCTTTCTAGATTCACTTGGGGATCTCTGTGCGAAAAGAAGAACTCCTTCTGACCGGCTCCAAGATGATTCCTACACAAAAGAACGAACAAACCAATCACAACATATACTTTTGACAATTAATGTAAGAATCCATAACAAACATGTATAAATGTGTAACTAATCTACTCAACATAAAAAGCATCAGAATGAACAAATAAATGCACAATATCATCGACACTTTGAGTAGTGGAACACAACCGCAGTCCTATATTCAGAAGAGTGATTACAAAAACCATGTTGTATCAGCCTTCCTTATGCCTTCTTTCTCTCTCTCTCTCCTTCTTTCAACTAGCTCCTTCAAGAATATAACAATATCACAATAGCACCATGTACTATCCTTCTAAATCTTTGACCCTTGTGCAATGGCCCTCTTGTTGCTTAAATAGCAATCCAATTAGGGCTTCCGAACTCCACCTGTAGTTCATTTGGGTAAAAACCATGAACCTGCCTCTTTTACTAGCTTTTTCCCATTTGCCTCTGTTTTCGGAATAGAATTTCTCCAAATATCTTGATTTTTGGAGTTTCCCTGCTTTTCTTGCACAAATTTAGGGAAATAATATCTAGATATTTTATGGCAGATTCGTTGGCATAACCACTTGAGCATCACTAAAGTTCACTAACACTCCCCCTGGTCTAGCAACATGAGTTAGCAAGTGACTAACGCTCCTTTATGCTTGTAAACAAGCTTTATAAAGTAGGTTATCAACGTACAGAGAGTGTTAGTGTGGATTTTGGGCCTGCAACTGTGGTCATTCTTTCAGTCATCTTGTCCTTATCCTCTGAGTTGATTAGGAGGTCAATTTTTTCCTATAACACACATTTGGTCTCTTCCTTGAGAAAGCCTCTTCTGGTGTACTCATCTCAAGAATCCAATGATGGCTTTTGTTCTGCAAATAAACAACTTTGTTGCATGCCTTAACCCACAAGTGTAGTGGTAGGCCCTGATCATACAACATCACCCAGGCTACCCCTACAATGATTCTATTCTTCCTTTTAGGTACCCCATTTTTCTATGGATTATGGGGCATTGTCAACTCCCATTTAATCCCTTCTGCCGCACAAAACACATACTATCCACCGTTATCACTCCTGAGAGCTTTAACCTTCATATCAATATATTTCTCTACCAATTATTTAAATTCACAAAACTTTGAAAAGGTTCGATCTTTCTTCTACATGAAAACGATCCAGCATTTACGAGAAAAATCTTCAATAAAGATAACATAATACCTTGCTTGGTCATGGATGTTGTCGAGAATGGTCCACACACATCTGAATGGACTCGATCTAGAATCTCATGTGCTAAACTATCTTTGTCATGAAAGGAAGATTTGGTGAATTTTCCCAAAGTACACCCTTTGCATGTGTCAACTTGATTTAATGTACCTTTGGGAAGACAGGTAGAAATTTGATGCATGGTTTTCAAAGCACCATGATGCAAGTAACCCAACCACTCGTGCCACAACTCAATGATGTCTTGGATCTACACCTTCTCTGCTTTCATGCTTAAGGAAACACAATCTTCTACCTCCAACTTGTAGAGATTATTCACCCGAATCCCTATCCTCTTTACTCGTCCCATGGCTACATGATGAAGGAACACCTTTCCCTTACTAAAGATCACATCATAGCCTCTATCCTCCAACATGGCAACAAATACCAATTTCTTCTTCAACCAAGAACATACATAACATCTCAAAAAGTGAGGGGAGCACCTGAATCCCTCTGAAAGGTAACTATACCCAACCTAGTAGCACTATACCTCATGTCATCAACCATCTCTATATGCATATGGAAATCCTTCTCCTCCAAGTCACTAAAAATCTCCTTGTTACTAGTCATGTGGAAAGAAGCTCCATTGTCTAGGTACATACACAACCCATCATCGATGACACCATGCATGTGATGAGGGTAAAGTCCAATTCTAATTGTGAGGTAAGAGAATCACCTACCACTCCTCCTGAGGGCTTCTTCTTGGACTTCTTGAGTGGACAATTTGTAGCAAAATGTCCCAGCTCGTGACAATGAAAGCACTTGAATTTTTAGATGTCCTTGTTATTCCTCCATTACAATAATATAATTTGGAATGAGACACCTTCCCCTTCCATTTCTTTGCCTTACTCACCAAGGCACAATTTTACTTATCATCAGTCTTTGATGAGGATCCATCCCTGATGCTCCTCTGAATCTCTTCTTATACCAAATCCGACCACTGTCGTTCCCAATCTGGTAGTTTCTCCCTCCCATTGATAGAGTCCTGATAACTATGCCAACTCTTGGGTATTCTTAGAAGATCTAGGCTTACCATATCATCCTTGACAACAGTAATCCCAACACTTCAAAGCTCATCACGACAATGAGTGAACTTGGTCAAGTATTTCAAAATTGAGTCGCCCTTCTTCATCTTGATAATTTTGAGTTTGTCTTTCAGTTCCAACTTCTTAAAGTCAATGTTATTCTAAAATAGGTCCATCAATGCCTTCCACATAGCATACCTAGCTTCTTTGTCATGGAGACTCAATACAATGTGGTCTCAAACTCCCTCAAGGATAATTTGCCTTGCCTTTGTCCCACACTTTCTCCATTCGACCAGATCATTAGAATCCGATGTTGGAGGCTTAGGAATGTCTTGATCAATGAATTCCTTGAGGTAATTGTCTTCCAACACTACTTCCATCTTGTCTTACAGGCCATGTAATTCGAGCTTCCTTCCAAGGCATACTCAAGTCTCAAACTGTAGAAATCCATTTGCTGACTCTAAAGTATGAACTACAATTTTGAATTTCACCTACACAACCAAACTCAAAATCTCCTCTTCTATATATTCTTCAGCTTTGGTACCATGTAGACTTTTCTGTAGATTAAATAACTCATGTAATTTTCTAAAAGATAAGACAAGATTCTACTCTACTTTTAATAACAAAAACCAATAATGATCGATGAAAACAATAATCAACAAGAGGAAGAATATCAATCACACATAACAAAATATTTCTCTAGGGAAAGAAACTGATCAAAACCTCAACTATTATATTGCATTAATCAGAAATCTGAGAAGAAAAATACAATTTGTGTTCTCACTAGAACAATCCCCACAAAAGTATGACCATCTCTCTGCCTCACAAGCCCACTCTAGCCAACACTTAGCTAATTATGTTTCCTCCCAAGCCCCTATTTCCTTGTGCAATTCCTAATAGGATTAGCCAATATTTAATTGGGAAATCCTTCTTCCAAAACTACGCAATCCAAACTTAGGTCCTCAACTAATTGCATGCATGATCTGTACAACTCAGAAAATCATACAACTAATAGTACATTGTCCCTGCACTCTAATCTCAATTAGGTCTTCCTATGAACTGACATTCATGAATTATTTGTGAGTGAATCTTCAGTTAACTGGTGTGGCACTGAGGATGCACTAGTGCACCGACTCACTACTAAACCTCTACTAGTTCCTCCAACAATTAGAACTAGTTTAATTGATTATAAATCAGTTGAACTGAGTTATCTAATTACAACTCCAAAAACTCAACCCGGACGCCTAAAATTTAGGGATCACAATTACATGACTCCATATAGACGTCCAACTCGAAATTCCTAAGACAATTTAACTTAATTAACTATTTACAAGTTGCTATGACAATAGAATTCGATTTTAATTCACAATTTAATTTAAGGAAAAGTTAAATTGGAATTTCGTGTTGCTATTTTTAACATTAATACCAACACCACCAAACATTGTTGGTCATTAATGGAAACACCACCTCTAGGCAACACTCCCCATACATGTTGAAAATTTTTCTATTGTTTACTCACTCTCCCCCTTTCCTATTGTTGAATGATCACTATCCATATTCAATACCTTATATGGTTCAACACTCTCTTCCTTTGACATCAATGGAAAAGGGTTTAGGTACTCCCTCTTTGACCATTCTCCCCTTAAGGGTCATTAGGAAAAGCCTTAGATGCAACATGTTGCTTATTGTAATATCTACTAGACATAATGATTGTTTCCACTAAGACCAATTGAGTGTATTATTGTACCAATCCACACTTAAAATTATGCCAAAATTAAAATATAAAATTTCTTTAGTGGTTGCCTCCAAATACCAATAGCTCTCCCATTTTCTACCAATTAACCAGGCTACATTTCTATTGTTGTACATATGAGACAATGCATACTTATGATTGTTTTCCTTTAATTTTCCTTTTTCTAGTATAACATTATTATGGACCTATTTGATGTTCCCTTATATATCAACTTGATTTGCCACCACTGCATCTAAGCTCCCCTTGTCAATGTTGTGACCAATTGTTTTTGCATGCACCATTACTATTTTTGTTGTGTTGTTTTTAGAATTTCTCCCCCTAAACTTATAATTTTCTTGCTAATATGAACAATCCCTTGAGTTTGGCCTCTTTTCTTGTTTCAAATCATTACAACCATGCTTTTATATATTTGAACAACTACCCTCTTTGCTTGCGAAGAAAAATAGTGAAGAGAAGAGTGAGATATCATTCCCAACTTCTGTCTGAAATACTCAAAATGTTCTTGGATAAGTGATCCAGGCAGATCCCTAATGGCCCAAATATCAAAGTCCTTGGATCATTATGAAACTAGGACTAGATCAAAGAGCTTGCACAAGATTTCCAACAGTGCAGACAACACCTCAATCCGAGTTCGTATGAGGGAGTTATGCTCAGTCAAAGTTTTTGGTAAAAATGGAAAAAAGTCAAAGTCAAACATGGGAGGATAACATCAACAATTTATACAACAGATGTCAACAAAACATTAGCGGGTTGACATGATAACCTAAGGGCATTCCACGTGTCACCTATTTTTGGTAATTTTTTATTACCAAACATACCAATAAAAAAGTGTCACATGGCACCTCCACGACGCACCACATGGCACTATCGTACAACCCAATCAACTTGTCATACAATGACATGGAATCCAAGTTAGCAGCACAGTAAAAAAAAGGATGTGGAAGCACCATGTGTTGACTTCAAAATACTTCATGTGGCATAATATAGTTGAAGTGGCCCAACAAAATGGGTCCATGTGGCACCCCATCTGCAGCCCGACGGGCCAACCAACTGACATTTGGCGGCATGCCTGATTTGGTGGGTGATTATTGAAAATGGTTGGTGGTCAATAGCTATAAATGGTGATCAAGTATTATGTTTTTTGTTTGAGTCATAATGGTTATGGTCGACGTATTATTTGGGCCAACCCGACGTCACATTTGTTATAAGCAATAGACAATATAATCGACATATTATGTTAATAGTTTGGCAGTCAAAACTTTTGACGGCTTCAATGGTTCCAACCAAAGTTTTTATACAGCTCAATGAGAAATCCACAATGGGTGGAACCAACACTTCAGTGTTCCATTTTGTTTGACTGTGTAATAATGGACTCAGTGGATAAAATTGTTCGATGATGATTTATATTTTGTAGCAGTTACGATGACCATCGAACTAAGTGACAACATATATTCACCGACAATGATTTTTAAACCATTTTTTTTATAAATAAAAAAAGTTATGGGAGTCTACAGGGTTTTAACCTGCGACTGTTGGCATTATGATGCTTGGTTTTCCTTGATGGAAAATCACTTGTAACAAAACAAGTATATGGTAGCTAGATGAATCCATAGGTTAGTTTAGAGGTGACAGAGTGATGGAATAGAATAACAAAATGATGGAACAAAAATTTATATATCATAATCAAAAGTTTGATAAAGGTGAATATTTGAAGATCTATATGTGAGTTCTTCAAGTCCAAGTCATGTATACACACATGTACAAAGAAGAAAAAGTCGCGTACATGTTGGTTTACTAATTTAAGAATACCAAGGGTCCTTACCATGGTATTAGCCCACAATATTGGGTGCAGTAATGGTTACTTGATCCCGTCAAAGATTACCACCGACAGTGGTGTATTTTGAATCATGGTATTGGCTAAGACTCTTACTATTTAAGGAGGTGAAGATCAAAGTGCTAAGTGTGCATGTGAAAGGGTTTTTGATGAATACTTCAGTTTGAAGTATATTTTCATTGTAAGGGCCATAGTTCACACACACACACACACACACACACACACATATATATTCATCTAGAAGTAAAGTATACAAATGTTACAATAAGAGACTTCAGAAAATTGTTGTTTGCATTGATTTTGTGATTGATGAAGCATGCACAAATCCCAAAAAGGTAACATCAGAAAAAGAGGATGATGATGATGATGGATGCTTTTCCACATTAAATCGCAATGATATAGAAGAAGAAACTAATGAAGCGGCAAAAGAAGACACATCAGACAAAGAAAAGGCCCCATCGAGGTATGTTCATAAGAATTATCCATAAACTCAAATTTCGGGAGAAAAGGAATTTGGAGTACAAACAAGAACCCTTGTAAGATCTTCTAGTTATCTAGCTTTATTATCCACCATTGAACCACAAAATGTAAATCAAGCTAGTAAAGATGAATGTTGGGTTAAGGCCACAGATGAAGAACTTGATCAAATTGAAAAGAGTTTTACTTGGGAATTGGTTCCAAGGCCTCATGATAAAAATGTTATTGGGACAAAGTGGCTATTCAAAAATAAGTTGAATGAAAATGGAGTGGTCACTAGGAACAAAGCTAGACTTCTTTGTAAAGCTTATGATCAACAAGAATGTATCGACTTTGAAGAAAAGTTTGCACCAGTAGCCATACTTGAAGCCATAAGAATGCTTCTTGCATTATCAAGTTTGCGACATTTCAAAGTTTATAAAATGGATGTAAAATCTTCTTTCCTTAATGGAGATCTAGAAGAAGAAGTATATATTGAACAACCATAAGGATTCATTTTGGGGAATGATGAAAGCCTTGTATGCAAACTAAAGAAGGCTTTATATGGGCTAAAACAAGCTCTACAGGCATAATATTATCGTCTTGAGAAATATCTTCAACAACAAGGTTTGACAAAAGGATCCGCAAAAAACAACTTGTACACAAAAATTGAGGATGATAAATTGCTAATTATTGTTTTTTATGTTGATGATATCATCTTTGGCAGTAATGAAGAATCTATGAGTCAAAAATTTGCTTCTGTTATGCAACAAGAATTTGAAATGTCTTTACTTGGGGAACTAACCTAATTTTCTTGGTCTACAAGTGCAACAAGCAAAAGATGGCATATTTCTCTCACAAACAAAATATCTCAAGCAAAATATAAAGAAGTATGGGATGGAATATTGCAAACATGTATGTACTGCCATGATGACATGATATAGCCTCATTTCTAATAATTATTCTCCCATAGTAAAACAACTAGAGTACAAGTCTATGATTGGAAGTTTACTTTATCTAACAGGTACCAGACCAAATATCATGATGCAGTTGGGATTGTTGGACATTTCCAAGCCAATCCAAAGGAATCACATCTTCAGGTAGTAAAGAGAATATTCAAATATATCCAAGGAACCCAAGAATTCGGCCTATTTTATCCTAAAGATGCAGATCTTACCCTTCATGCATACACAAATGCGAATTGGGCTGGAAATGTTGATGACCGGAAAAGCACTAGTGGAGGTGCATTTTACATGGGGCCCTGATTGGTATCTTGGTTTAGCAAGAAACAAAGTTCCATTTCTTTATCTATAACGGAAGAAGAATATGTGGCTTCTACATCTTGTTGCACACAACTTCTCTGAATGATGTAAACATTACAAGATACACAAATCAAATGTTCTCCACCCATCTCCATCCTATATGATAATATACGTGCTATTAGTATTTTGAAAAACCCTATTATGCACTCCAAGACCAAGCATATTCCGATTAAGTATCACTTTCTATGAGAATAAGTGCTTGAGCAAAATGTTAAATTGGAGTATGTTCCCTCCAAAGAACAAGTTGTTGATATATTTACTAAACCTCTTCCCATAGAAGAATTTGAATATATCAGACAAAAAATGGTAGTTGTCTCTGCCTCATTTTGTTATTAATATAGTTTTCTTAGTTTACAGCTGAAAATTCAGAGGGTTTCATTTTTTATGCAGGTTTCATGAAGTATAGTCGTGTATATATGCGAGTTTCTTTTTAGATAGCCGCGTATGTTTTTCTATGATAGAAGAAAAGTGGGACAGAATCAAGATCAACCTTTGAAATGCCACTAATGGTTATGATTTGATTTTTATTGGTTTGGTGTTGATGGTTATAGTCTGCTGATATGGTATTGAATTATTCTTTTCTCATTGATATTTATCTGATTGATGAAGATGCTTTGATGAATGAGTTGTTGACAATGAATAGGTAGTACAGGTTCAGGGGGAGCATCAGCCTTGCAAAATATAATGCAGTATTGGCATTATGGTTGTTGAATTATGCTACTATTAAGATCTTTTGGTCTCAGTTATTAATGTCATTTGATGTAAAGGTCATATGGAGACCTATGATGTAATAATTGTCATATATAGTCATGTATGGACTTTTGAGGTCATGTCAAATATGTAATCCCACTTAGTTGGGTGGTAGTGTCAAAAATGTAATCCCACTTGGTTGGGTGGTTGACTCGAATATGTATCCCCACTTGGTTGGGTGATTTATGTAAGTGTGAGTCCTTGGTGATAGGAAGGTCATACTCAGTTGAGTTATAGAGTCATGTTCTTCATTTGAAAATATTTATGAAGATTCAGCATGTGCTTAGGGGGAACATGGACAATATAGTGCAAATCAGATCCAAAGGGGGAGCTTCGGTCTGCCCTTTTCCCTTGATATCAAAGGGGGAGAGTATCTCAGTGTTTGAATAATGGTTATTTGATGTATCTAATAGGTTTCTATAGGTTGAGGTGATAAACACCACAATGGTTTCCATCAAGTCTAAAGGGGGAGATTGTTGGCATTATGATGCATGTGTTGTCCTTGATGGAAACTCACTTGTAACAGAACAAGTATATGGTAGCTAGCTGAATCCATAGGCAAGTTCAGAGGTGACAAAGTATTGAAATAGAATAACAAAATTATGGGACAAAGGTTTACAGATTAGAATTAGAAGTTCAATAAAGGTGAATGTTTGAAGATCTATATGTGGGTTTTTCAAGGCCAAGTCTCATATACACGTAGGTACAAAGAAGCAAAGTGGCATACATGTTGACGCACTAATTTAAGAATGCCAAGGGTCCTTACCATGGTATTAGCCCGAAATATTGAGTGTAGTAACGATTACTTGATCTTGTCCAAGATTACCACCAACATTAGTGTAGTTTTGACTCACGGTATTGGCTAAGGCTCTAACTATATAAGGAGGTGAAGATCAAAGTGCTAAGTGTGCATGTGAAAGGGTTTTTGATGAAATCTTCAATTTGAAGTATATTTGCATTATAAGGGCCATAGTTGACACATAGATATGAAATAATTATGCACCGATGAATAAATGATAGATTAGGATCATGAGACCTGAAATGACTTTCCATTGTATGATCTTCTCATGGATTGACTAGATGTAAGTATTGAATCATATTTCTATCTCTAAATATTATGATCTAGGTCTTTCTGAAGTTTTGAAAAGCTTCATAATTTTAGGTGAAAATTTATAGATTTGTACGCAGGTTGGTCTCAGTTAAGTCATGTATACACACAGGTTCGTTTCTTCAAAGTCCCATACTTAAAGGAAGGGTTTATGTTCATAAATGATTGATTACCTTATTCGTGTTGTTGTATCTCTGTTGTCTGTAAATGATGTCTTCATGTTGATCTGGGTTGAATGATAATGTCTGAAGTAGAATTGATTGAATGGTGAAGTTGAATTTGGTTAAATGTTGATTGGTTGAAAAGATTATTGATGTTACTAACTATATGAGGGTTCTGTAAGCTAATAAAATATTTCAAAATAACTTTGGTAAACTCTTTCTCTGATTTAGAATTACAAGTTTGTAGTATATTGAGATTTGTACACAAGTTTTTTTACAGAAAAGCTTGTATACACGTGGATTGCCTTAAGTGAAGTAGCGTATACATGTTTGCATATGAATGGTCAGGGTTGCAATTGATTCTATGTGTTGATGTAGTATTCTGAGTTTAATTTTGTGTTTTCGTTACAGTGATTTCATTGTTATGTTTCAATTAAGTTGGTGTTTGCTTCAGTTGATCTACAAGTTGTGATGTATTAAAGCAGGTGGATCCAACATGAAAATTTATGAAACCTGGTCCACAGATGTTGTTGAGGGTTGGAGCCTTCAGTGAGGAAGTCGAAGCTTCCTGCCAGTAGTAGCTGGTAATTAGATCAAGGGGTTGGAACTCCCTTCCAATAGGAGTTGGAGAATGAGTGAGGGTTGTAGCCTTCAACAAGTGAGTGCCCACATACTGACATGAGGCTACACCAATACAAGAATGTAAGAATTTTTTTATATTGATAAGTTTGAAGACTGAGATGACAACAATGGTGGTTTTCTCCCACATTGGGTTTCCACCTTAAATCCTAGTGTTCATGTGTGTTTCTTATGTGTGATACTTTATTCTATTCTTATTGAACCTACTTAATAATTATCAAATGCTTGATGATTCTCTTACATTCTGGTTTAAGTTTAATAGATAAAGAATTAGTTGTTTTACACATTTATTAAGCAAACACTAGTTTATTTTACAACAATCACATACATACGCGAGTTGGGTTTAGTAAAGCTGCGCACATATGTCAGAAAAGAAAATTATTATTGTGAATTTTTAAAATACTAATTCACCACACCTCTCAATATTTTTCCCAACAACGGCCACCCCTCCACCAATGCTAAATATACCATAAGACAACCAATGTTCCATGGGTGGAGCCGTTGTAAACTCCACCCAACAAACAATATAAAAACTCATTTATTTTCCATGTGACAGGGGATGACAAAGGCCAAACGAGTGGAACTCTGAGTGTGGGAAAAGAGCGTGGTAGAACCTTGACAGGAAGGGAACCAAGAGGACAAAACCATGATGGCACAATTCTAGAGGGACAATCTAATATATTATTTTTTTGATGCTATGAGTAATCTAAAAGATTCCCCGAGGGGCCAAAATTGCAAGTGGCGGAATGTGGCCTATTTTATACTTATTTTAACTAGAATTTACAAGGATAAAAAAGGTGCAGTCTACTTTTGCATATGAGTAGCATATTTTAGGGGTCATGGTAGAAACCCGACTTTTCCATTAATTGTTGGACACAAAGTTCAAGACAAAAATGCACCTTTCAGAAGTGGGTCATGTTTATAGTCGAAAGTCTCAAGAAGATGAGACAAACTTGCTGATGCTTTGATTGCTGTCATTTGAGCAGTTGAATTTCAAGTCACTCCCAGGATGGAGGTATAATGATGTATTTTTCCACATACTTTCCTTTCTTATTGATGATATGAATGAAGCAGATTCCCCATCATTGAAGTAGGGATAGGAGATGCAGTCCACACTGGACAAACTACGTTATCAAAAGTTGTGTGTATTGTGTTTATGGTCTCCTTTAGGTTGCTTCTTATTTAAGCGTTTACACATATGATTTTACATACTATTTCATGAAATTCTGTTAACATTAATAGAAGAAAATATCTTGGATAATCTTGGTATCAAAGGCATACTAGATAAAGTTTTGGTATCTGGGTGGTGTTCTTACTGATGTGAATTGCGAGTGTGAATGATAACTATAGACTGGATGTGAAACACAAAGAAGGAAAATGGAGAATGACAAAGCTTTCTATCAATCTTTCTACAAGATAGAAGACATGGTAGATAAATTATTTTCATATTACGAGAAGAGAATAGAAAAGAAGGAAAAGAAGAAGAAAGAGAAAGCAAAGAATGATGCTTCAGTGAACTAGGGGTTTGGAGGAGACCTTCTTGAGCCTCTATATCCATATTCAAGTTTAATTTGTTCTTCTTCCTCCTATTATCATCATTCAAATGATGAGCTCAACTAGGGCATTCAAGCAGAGAATGTTCAATTGAAAAGATTACTACAAGAAGTAGAAGAGGAGAGGAAAATATTGCAACTTTAATTACGAGCCACAAAAGAGGCCTTGGAAAATTTAAAGTGCAATAGAGGCTTAAACTCACCATCATCACCCACTCCAAAAGTGTCAGCAATTCTTCAATTTCATGTTCTCATTATGATGCTGATTTTGGTGCATTTGAAAGACACCCCAAAGCTTCATATGCAAGGAAGTATGAATTAATGTAGGCTGAGGCTACATCACACCATTCTAATGATCATGATTGTAGGTCATCTCCAAAGGGAGGTGAGAATTTCCAAGGAATAAATAAGTCAATTTCACATCACCATAGTTACATCAAAGACAAACATTCAAGGAAGGATATGTCACCGAAGAAGAGGACACAAAAGAAAGTCAAGGAATTCTAGAGAAAGAAGAACCATTGCAACCATTGCAACAAGGGTGGATATCATAAATACACATGTTGGAAGCTCCATCCAAAGCTACACCGAAAAAAGGGCAGGGAGCATATGAAATAACCTGTGAAGGAACCAACCATTGAAGTAGTTCAACAAGCAATCCAGCGATAGGAAAGCCCATTGGCCTAGTTAGGTAGGAGATGGGTAGCATTTTTAAGTAGTTGAGCATGACCACCATTATAAATCACATGTTGCAAAAATGTTTGTAAAAGTGATGAGATGTATAATGTCACTTATGAATGAAACATTGTGATATTTTGATCTTTAGTTGGATAACACAAGGTACGGTTTTTGTTGTAAAACTTGACCATGAGTGTGTTATAAACTCTTGGCAAGTGTGGTATTTTTTAAAATCTTGAAAGTTGAACATGTATTGGCAACTACATATTTTCATATGGATATAGGTGTCGGTTTCATCATTTCTAGTTCCGAAGTACAAATATGAAGGAAAGGGAAGGTGGCCTATCAGAGACATTTGTTTGTAGATTAGTATTACAATATTGTTTATACTTTTGGAGGACCAAAAGTCCTTTATTGGGGAGGAATGATCTAGGTGGATACCTAATGGCCCAAAAATCAAAGTCCTTATATCATTGTGAGACTAAGGCCAAATCGAAGAGCTCCTTTGAAGCTTTCCAACAAAATATATGGTGCTTCAATCCGAATTTGTATGAGGGAGTTACGCTTAGTCAAAGTTATTGGTCAAAATGGAAAAAGGTCAAAGTCAAACATGGGAGTATGACATCAACAATACATACTATTAACGTTAGCAAGGTAACATTTTTTGTCAGAGGGTGTGACAGTGTCACCTTTTTTTGGGACTTTTGGAATGCCAAATGGAACAATTAAAAGTGTCACATGGCACCGCTGGGGCACATCACATGGCACCACCATACATCCTAACCAGCTTGTCGTACAATGACATGCAATCCCAGTTAGCATCATAGGATGTGGCAGTGCCATGTGTGGACCTCAAACTTATCCATGTGGCATAGTATAGCTGAAGTGGCACAATGACATGGGGCCATATGGCCCAATCAGATGATGTGATGTGGCACCACGTATCTAGTGGGCCAACCAACTAACAGCTAACGGCATGCCAAATTTGGCAGGTAGTTGACGAAAATGGGTTGTAGTCAACAATTATAAATGGTGGTCAAATATTATGTTTTTTATTCAATTCATAATAATTATAGTAGATGTACTCAACAATCCAACCCGACAGTCACATTTGTTATAAAAAACAGACACTATAATCGACATATTATGTTAACAGTTTGGCAGTAAAAAACTGTCGATGGTTTCAACATTTAAAACCAACATTTTTATACCACTCGATGACAAATCCAAAATGGGAGGAACCAACGCTTCAGTGTTCCATTTTTTTTATGGCTTAACAATGAAATTTGTGGTTACAATTGTTGGATGATGATTTACATTTGGTGGTGGTTACAGTGGCTGCTAGACTAGACGATTTATGTATTCAACAACAACGATTTTCAAACCATTTTATTGTTTTTTATTATTATTTTAAAATAATATGAGTTGTAAGGGTCCGTGGGGGTTTGAAATCGTGATCCCTGGTCCACTAATGCCAAATATACCACGAGCCAACCAATCCACCAAGGGTGGAACCTTTGTAAACTCCACCCAATGAAGAATATAAAAACTCATTTATTTCGATGCGATGGGGGGTGACGGAGGCCGAACGAGCTAAACTTGGATGTGGGAACAGAGTGTGATGGAGCCTCAATAGGTTGGGAACCAGGAGGAAAAAAACCCTGACAAAACAATTCTAGAGGGAGAATATTTCCTAGAATATTCTCAATATATTATTTTTTGATGATGTGGGGAATCTAAAAGATTCCCTGAGGGACCAGAATTGCACTTGGCAGAATGTGGCTAACTTTCCACTCATTTTAACCAAAATTTCATGAGGATCACAATGGTGCATTCTTTTTTTGCATCTAACTAGAAAATTTCAAGGGTCATGGAAGCAACCTGCCTTTTCCATTAATTGATAGGCACAAAGCTTGATACAATAATGCACCTTTCAGAAGTGGGTCATGTTTATGGTCAAAAGTCTTATGAAGACAAGACAGGCTTGCTAGAGTTGTGATTACTACCATTTAAGAAATCAATTTTCAAGTCACTCCAAATATGGAGGTATAATGATGTATTTTTCCATGTACTTTCCTTTCTTATTGATGGGATAAATGAAGCAACCTCCCCACTATTGAAGTAGGTCCTAAAGATGTAGTCCACACTAGATGAACTTCATTATCAAACTTTTGTGTGCATTGTTTTTATGGTCTCTTTTATGTTGTTTCTTATTTAAACGTTTGCACATATGGTTTTACATACTCTTTCATGCAATTATGCTAACATTAACCAAAGAAAAGATCTTTGATAATGTTGGTATTAGAGACATATTGAATCAACAAGAGTCTTGGTAAAAATATCAATGACTTATTCCTTTATTGAGATATATTACAACTTCACAATCTGATTAACCAGCTATTCTCTAAGAAAATGGTACTTGATAGGGATATGCTTAGTATTTTAACGAAAAAACAAGATTATTTGATACACTAATAATGCTTGTATTATCACAAAAATTGGAATAGGCTTATCATACATTGCCTTAATGTCCTATAATGTTTGTTTCATCCATAAAATTTGAGTGTACATTGCAGCTACTATGTACTTTGCTTCAACAGTAGAAATTGAGATATACATTTGCTTCTTTTTGAATTAGGCCACTAAGCAATTTCTAAGAAAGAAAACAACATCATTTGTTCTTTTCCTATCATCTATACTTCCAACCCAATTAACATCTATGTATGAAATCAATGAAATTTTTTGACACTTTGAATAGCATAGACCATAGTCCATTTTGGCTCTTAAATATTTTAAAATTATTTTGGAAACTAAGGGATGACTTTTTTTGGGGGTTGATTGATACCAGCCGCGGTATTGCAACAAGAATACTGTAACTCCCAAGGCTACCAACTTAAATTATCAACTCGGGGTTTATACAAACTTAAGAGGTGTCAGAACTATATGTGCAACATGAAATGTGTCCTTCTTTCATTGATCTAATGCAATTAAGTGAATACCATGAAATCAAACACTAGCCTAATTGTAGAATGTAAAAGTTGCATTGAAAATGAAACCTAGACTATGGAATGGAAATAATAGTGCTTTATATAGAAACCCTAGCTTAAGAATAAAAAAAAGTAACTAACCTAACATGTATGAAGGGAACATAATGTAATCAATCACTGCATTCCAGAGAGGATAAACCCATTGACAAAGTTCATTATATACTTTATGTGGAAATCAAGGAAATCATTATTGTGCTATCCAATTCATAAATTTGTCCATTAACCCAAATTGTTGAGATGTGTTGCAGGGGTAAAAAGGAAAGTCCTAAGTGGTATTTGGTATTACTTAATCATGGATTTATAGCCTAGGGGTCATTATTCAATCCCAAGAGTTAAAAACCAAACTTTTGGAGCAAATTTGGTCAAGTTTAGACGTGCTACAACATTGCTACTGGAATGGTAGGATTGCTACAAGAGTGAGATAACTTGTCGAATGCCCAAGTAAATAAAATAAAAATGACATGGATTTTTTCTTATTAATTAGGATTTCCTAGGACTCCATTCCAAGTGGAATCACTCCAAAATACCCCTATTAACACATGCTAAAAAATAGCAGAGAATTACTACTCTAAAAACCAGAAACTCAAGAACTAGGGAGCTAGTTAACCTAACAAATGCCTAACCTAATCAACTGAAAATTATATGGGGTAAATTTTGATATTAAATTGAATTTTTTTGTAACCCAATATAAGTGTAATAAACTTAAATGAAGTTCATTAACAATTTCTAAAAAAAACAGAAGATTACTACTATTTTGCTACAAGGGACTTCTAGAAATTCTAGATTTGTAAACTAATAAACCAATCCAAGTAGCTCAATGATGAATATGAATTTTTAAATATATTCTAAGGATGAATCATGCTTATGAATTTGTAAATAACCTTAAAAAAACTCACTTCAAACATTTAACCAATATGATCTACAACAAAATAAACATGAATAGTAAATGCAGAAATACGAGATATAAGTGAAAAAGACATTCAAAAGGAATAAATAAATTTTACAAGAAGGATACGAGGCTCATGGGATGGACAATACCAAGGAAAATTAGAGTCATACGAAGTAAACCAAGATTTAGAAGCTAAAAATGGAACCAAACTTCATTATTTGAACCAATACAAGTACATCCCTGCTAGGAATGAAAGTGGAGCTATTAAATAACAAGTTTTCTCCATAAAAAGGCTAAGAAATACATGCCCCTAGTGGAAAATGTTGGGTGTGGAGCCTTATTATATTTTGTATTCAAAGGTATCGCCGCATTGGACCCTAGTTCGTAATAGGGTGGCAGTGCCGCCCGTAAAAGTTTCGCTTTAA
>APFE030589499.1:3013-94292 GCA_000404065.3 Pinus taeda | reverse complement strand
TAAAAATATATGTAAAATTTCCTTGTAAAATGTTGTAATTTCATAGTCAATATTGGTTGTTCATTAGGTAGAGATATGATGGTAGAAGCTATGTTTAATTTAGGGTTTTTTGCCCTCAAAGGCAACCCCTTGCTATATATGAGGGAATTGTATTGTGTTTATGTACATCTGTATTCTAGGTGAGGAAGAGAGAGGAGATTGAGAGCGAAGAGGGAATTACAATGGATCTGTTGTAGGTTTTATCTCTTTAGTTTGCTAGATAATATAAAAGGAAGGACTGGCTATTTCTCTGTGGACGTAGCCCAAACTGGGTGAACCACATATATCTGTGTCTCTTTTGTCTTATGCGTTTTCTGTGTTTATATTTCTACAATATTTTATGTGTTCCATTGCTCTGTAATATATAATTTTCTAATAGAAAATTTGAATTGGTACTTATAAAAATAGATGATTAAGCATTTTTGAAAGGAGACAACTTTCCCCTCCAAAATCTCTCAAAAAGTGGATCTGGTTCCCAACACTAGTAATCTTCATTAAATGACAGGGAACACATCCCTAGATTTTCTCAATTAGTGGAGTTCAAGAATTTGTTAATAATTTCATGATATTCAACTAATTTATTATCCAATCTTGGTCCATCCTTAAGTAGGGAGAAAATCCCTATATTATCTCATTCAGAATTTAATCCATATTCTCTCGATATTTTGCAAAAATAAATCATATTAGGCACATAATATGAAATTATCTCTAAACCTTCCTAAGAAGATATTAAAGCTTAAAAAATTTATTATGTGTAGAAGGATAGATTTAATATAGCCTTTATGTGCCTAGGAATGGTTAGATTGACCTTAATTTGTGTATAATTTGGAGGTCCATCATATGCCCCTACTAAAATTGTTGCTCATCCTCTGAGAAACCTATCCATCTTCTTACCCTTCAATTCTCTCCCTTAGCTCATTGTTCTTTGAGGAAAATGGCAAAGGATTTGGATGGTTTCCTACATTGGATGGACTTCATGGACACACTTTCCATAGTGGAAAGTTGTGCCTCCTTTTCCTATAATTTCTCTCTAAGCCTATTTTTTATAGCTGTAGCTTCTCCTTCATGATTAATTACTTTAGCCTCAAGTTAGCCAATTCCTTACCCATTTTTTGCACTTTTTCCTCCATGAGGCCCACATCTTCTACCTTATTGGATTTTGCAACTTGCATCCATCTATGATTTCTGCCTCTTTCCCTTTCCAATTCAAAGAAGAGTGGTATTACAAATTTGATGGGTATAATTCTCCCATCGTCAATGAATTTGTAGTAGGATCCAAGTTCAGGTTGTGGATTAGGCTCTTGGAGTTCTTGGAAGTATTCTTCTCTCTCTCTTTTGATGTGGCTTCCCCTTCCTGTAGAATTTCCTATTGCTCTTGTAGTAATCCCTTGTTGCTCCTATAGAATTTATTTTTCTTCCTATAACAAACAACCCAAATCTTGTAGCAACTAATATTTGCATTCCAAGAGGTGGTGGGTCCACATTTTTTTTCTTATTATTTTTTCCAAAATTTTCTCTTTTTTTTTTTTTTTTTTTTTTTTTTTTTTTTTTTTTTTTTTTTTTTTTTTTTTTTATTGCATGCAAAATAAACATAGAGTGTTTTTGTTAACTGAGTTGGCCCTCACTTACCCCTTCACACTCCTTGTCCTCCATCATGACTAAATGCTTACAACCCACTTTCTCAAGTCCTCTTCACTTTTGTCTTGTTCCTCTCCCACACGTGCAGGTGTATTGGTGGAAAAGTGAAGCTAACTGCTAGATACAGATGAGGTTTCTCTGCTACTAAGTTTGGCTATAAAAAAAATTCCTTCATACACTTGTGATGCTTTTCAAGCTAAAATAAGTTCGTAGGAAATGTTTCAAGGATTTCATAATTAAAACTTACCCTGAGCGTGTTTTTGCAAGTGATATTGATGCTATTGATATGACCATTGAAGCTTCCTTTGGTGGTTCTGAAGATGATGTGTTGATATTATTGTGCTTGCATGTTTGGACATTGATGAAGTTGTTCTTGAGTGTCTTTTGAGAGATCATTGCCTTTACATGCTTCTTCATGAATACTGGTTGATCTATTGTCTCCTTGAGGTGTTATATTCCCATGCTTGCTACCATGTGCATTAACTCTGTTATGGATTTTTTTTTTTTGACATGTACTTGATTGATAGAGGCAGGCTTGTTAGCACAAGTTCTGTTGATGATGGATCAAGTGCTATTGTTCAAGATGAAAATGATATTTTATAATCTTTTCAAAGGTCATGTAGCTACCCAAAATTGAGAAAAATATTCTTCAATGTTTTCATGATGATTGGTTCTTCATTATGGTGTTCTTAATTGTCGTCTTGTAGGGTAATTACAGACTGATATAGGAATGCATTTCTTCCTATAGCAGTCATAGAAACCCTTCTATGACAACAATATCCTTCAAATAATGCTTCCAAAAACACTCATAATTTAAGATCAATCTACGGACAAGGATAAAAAGCCTTGGTTGTTGTGAAAGTAATAGAAGGGGTGAAAATGGGGATTTTTCACGGACAAAGATGGATTTTTGGATGGATAAGTGACTAAATGGTGTAGAGGATGGATGATGGAGGTGTTATAGACTTATTTCTTCATTACCCCAAGTAAAACATAGGATCTCAGCACTCTCTCTATGCAAATCACAATCCTAAAGCAATTTTGGTCACTCTTGTAGCAATTTTGGAACATTCCTGTAGCAGAATTATTTTATCAATATCTCTCAAATGGTAGATTGGATTGCCCTAAATTTTTTTTAGCATGTTCCCATCATCCTTATGCATCTCCCCATAAATATCTTGGCCAAAATATGCACAAATCTCAAGAAAATGAAAAATGGTTGTAGGTGATGGAGGTCAATTTCTTAAAAAGTATGCACTAGAATTTGCTGAAATTTATTGAGAATGTTAAAATCATCCTTATTCAATTTCCCCATGAAACAAATCGAAAAAAAGATGCAAGTTTTTTAGATATGGTAGAAACAACTTTTTCCCTCTGTATTTTGGCAGTCCTGTAGCAAAATAGAACCTTCCTATAACACTTTAGGACAACTAGGAAAATGAATGGGAAAGGCTTGAGAATTATGGGTAGATGTTGGAAATGGATGAGGGTGATGGATTGACACGGCCTTGGTCGTATTGGAGCATCTAAGCAAAGGAGGAGAAAGCCAAAGTTTGACTTTCTTTAACTACGTTTTTGATAAACTTTTTTCTTTTGGTGCTAACTTGTTCTTATTGCTTGCAAAGATTGGAGAGCACCTGCATTCATCAAAGAGAGATACATGGAGATTTTTATTTTATTTTTTTAATTTTTCTCAATGTTTTCTTAGGCCTACTAGCTACCTCAATGAGGTTTTCAAATAGTAGATCTTCCTAGGCGCCTCAAAGGAGGTTTTCACCTAGGATTTTTTTTTTCTTTTTTTCTCTTTTTTCCAACCCATTGACCACCTCTAGGAGGTTTTCAATCGACGAGCCAATCTTAGGCACCTCAAAGGAGGTTTTCACCTGATATATTATTTTTCTTCTTTTATTTTATTTTCCTATTCTTTTTCTTTTTCTTTTTCGTTTATTCCTCTATCCTACCCTACTCAGAAAAAAAGGAAAACCTCTTTCAAGTATAGGAATACTTCTAATGGAGCCATGTGCATAACAAGATGACATATAAACTCATGTGTAGGCTTGAAACATATGCTTTGATATGTACTTGAATATTAGAGATCAACTGCTTTGACTTTCATGACATCAAGCACTATTGAAGAAGAGAGTGATGCTCCATCTTGTTGATTTTCTGGAACCAAACCTCAATATAGCTTTGATTCCCTTGGTTCTCTTGCTGATTTTGATCATCCTATATGTCTTCTTCTTCCATGAAATTCGCATATTCTTATTTTTATTGATTACTCTCTTGAACACATGGAGGATGTGATAGTAAACATGATAGAACTTTCTCAATATTTGATTATGATGTCTTCTCTCCATCAAGTGCAGCCCATGATTCTTTGGTCTCCATATTTGAATCTTCTTTTTTTGAATGTTGTCCTTTAATGGCATCAATAGAATATTTTTTTGCAATACGATTCCCAATCTAATGTGAATAACATTCAGATCAAGAAGATTTGTTTGGAAGTATTGTACCTCAACATTGTAAGTGGGTTGAGTTACTAGATTTTTTGCGTTCGGAAATGGTTGTACAGGTAGTTGAGTGGGAGTGGATATTTGACATGGATTTGGTTGAGGTTGTGGTAGTGGTGGATGGTAGGGATAGCAAGTAGTTAGGTATTGAGGATATTATCTATTTACCCCATAAGGTTCTTTCCAACTTTGTTTCCAAGATTGGTTTTAGGGTTGAGATGGCCAAGGTTGCCAAGGAAAGGGTGTGTTCCAATTACTTTGAGATGGATGTGCATAACATTAAAATTTTGTATTAGGTTCTTGCATCATATCAGGTTGACTAGGCTTCCATGGTCTTCTTTGAGCTACATAACATAGTTTCTTTGGTAATTGACTTGCTCCATTGTCCTCATGGTAAAATTCCTTCAACCTCGGTAATAATAGGAAATATTTAGTAGCATGTGATTTTTCATGGATAACACAAATATCAACATCCTCTTTTTGCTCATTTTTCATTCTTAACATTTCTACTTGTTTACTTAGATTGCCAAGAATTTTTGTTTTAAAGTTATTAAACAAATTTCCAAGTTCATCTTGACTTATTGATATTGATGTTGATTTACTTACCCTTTCCCTTCCTCTTGAGATATGATTTAATATTTTACAATTTTTTTCAAATGATAATTGTTATACATCACCTCTACTCATGAGATCAAGGAGATCAATCCACTCATCCCCAATTGTTCCAAGTAAGAGAATTCTTAATTTGTAAAATCCTAAATGATGTAATTTTTCCCTCTTAACATTATACATAAATATTTATATTAGATCCTCAAGGATCTCATTTTATGTTCGAGACATTCTAAATATTTCTTCTTTAAGATCATGATCTTTACATTTTTCTAGAAATATATTTTGCATATCATTCCATGATCTTATTGAATTAGTCCCTAAACTCGTGAACCATTTAAGAGATCTATCCTTCAATGTTGATGGAAATAGACTCAATTTTTGAGTGCTTAATAAATAACCATAATATTTATAAAGGATTTTAAATTCACAGAGAAATGTTTCTAGATCCTTTAACCTCATACCATGGAAGTTGGGAAGGAAAGATAGAGGGATGTTCTTCATATGCACACTGACATCAATATCTTGAATGTGAAATCCAAGAGGATCTTCTTCATTGTCATCATCTCCTTCCATTTATTCTACCTTCTCTGCTATCTCTTCTTCTTCTACCTGCAAAAGTGGAAGGTGATGTGGTTATTACTACACTACATGGTCAAATGGGGGGTTTTGGTGTTGGAGAGGTATTTTTTTGTTTTTATAAAAAAAAATTGAATGAGAATTCCAATGCAAAATTGTTGTTTTTGAAATGAAATATTCCTAATGAAATTTTTGTTTTTGTAGAAAATAAAGGAAATGAACAACTAGGGAAGAAAACAATACATACTTTTACACCTCCCCGATAATGGCCAAAAAGTGATGAGCCCTAGTATTGCAACTAGAATGCTGCAACTCAAGGCTACCAACTTAAATTATCAACCCAAGGTTCGTACGAAATTAAGAGGTGTTGACACTATATGTGAAACATGCAATGTGTCCTTATTTTGTTGATCTTATGCAATGAAGTGAATACCATGAGATCAAACATTAGCATAGTTTCAGAATGTAAAAGTTGCACGAAAAATGAAAGCTAGTTTATGGAATGGAAATAATAATGCTTGAAATAGGACCCTAGCTTTAGAATAAAGAAAAGTAAACTAATCTAACACGCATTAAGGAAATAAAATATAATCAATCACTTCATTCCAAATAGGTTAGATCCATTGAAACTTTTTATTAGCTACTTCATGTGGCAATCAAGGAAATCATTATTGTGTTATACAATTCATATATTTGTCCATTAACCCAAATTGTGTAGATATGTTGCAAGGGTAAAAACGAAAGTAATAAGTGGTCGTTGGCATTCTTTAATCATGGATTTAGATCCTAGGGTTCATTATTCAAGCCTAAAAGACAAAAATAAAGCTTTTGGAGCAGATATGGTCAAGTTTACACGTGTTACTGGAGTGGCATAATTGTTACAAGAGTGAGATAACTTGTCAAATTTCGTAGTAAATCAAATGAAAATGATATGGGAATTTTTTATTATTAAGTAGGATGTACTAAGACTTCGTTCCAAGTGGAATCACTCCAAAATACCCCTGTTAGCACGTGCTAAAAAATAGCAGAAAATTACTACTCTAAAAATCGAAAAATCAAGAATTAGTGAGCTAGTTAACCTACCAAATGTCTAACCTAATCAAATACAAATTCTATGGGGTGATTTCTGTTATTAAATTGAATGTTTTTATGACCCAATACAAGTGAAATCAACTCAAATGAAGCTCCTTAACACATTATAAAAAATAGCAGAAAATTACTGCTATTTTGCCCAGAAATTCTAAATTTGTGAACTAGTAAACCAATCCAAGTAGCTCAATGATGAATATGAATTTTAAAAGTTTTTATAAGGATGCATCATGCTTTTGAATTTGTAAATAACCTACAAAAAAACTCACTTAAATCATTTAACCAATATTACCTACAACAAAAGAAGCATGAATAGTAGATGCAGAAATAAGATATGCAAGTGAAAAAGACATTCAAAGGAAATAAAGAAGTTGTACAAGAGGGCTCTGAGGATCCTGGGATGGCCAAGCCCAAAGAAATCCAAATTCCTATGAAGGAAACCAATCTTTAGAAGCTAAAAATGGCACAAAAATTCATTATTTGAATCAATTCAAGTACATCCCTGCTAGAAAGGAAAGTGGAGCAGTTAAATAACAAGTTTTCTCCACAAGAAGACTAAGAAATACATGCCCCTAGAGGGACATTCGAATTGGTACTTATAAAAATAGATGTGTAAACATTCTCCTTGAAAGGAGACAACTTTCCACTCCAAAATCCCTTAAAAAGTGGATTTGGTTCCCAACACTAGGAATCTTCATTAAATGACAGGGAACACATCCCTAGATTTTCTCAATTAGTGGAGCTCTATAATTTGTCAATAATTTCATGATATTTAGTTAATTTATTATCCAATATTGGTCCATCATGTAGTAGGGAGCAAGTCCATGTATTATGCCATTCAGAATTTACTCCATATTCTCTCAATATTACGCAAAAATAAACAATATTAGGTGCATAATATGTAATTATCTCTAAATCTTCCTAAGAACATATTAAATCTGAAAAACATTATTAACTGTAGAAGGAGAGATTTAATATAGCCTTTATGTGCCTAGGAAAGGTTAGACGAGCCTTAATTTGTGTCTAATTTGGAGGCCCATCAAAGCTACACCAACAACTTGCATAATATCTATTTGTGAGGCTATTAGGTACAAAAGGATGCCAATTGTTTATCTATACATTGTTTTATTTATCTTTGATGATTCATCATCTTTGTTGAGCTTACATCCATTGACCATAGGAGTACTGACAAGAGAACACTCTCACATTCCAAATTTGTTTAACATTTCTTTGATGTACTTGCTTTGGGAGATGATTATACCTTTTTATGATTAATTACTATAAAATCCAAGAAAAAACGAGAGTTCCCAAAGCATGGACATATCATATCCACGATTTTTTTTAGCTAAGTAAATCTGCGTCACTACCAAAAATTATGTCATCAACATAAACAACAAAAATAAAAAAATCATCTTTCTCAATTTTGATATATAGGTTACCATCACTTGTTCCTCTTTGAATCCTTCTTGCTATAAGTATTTGTCTAATTTGGAATACCATGCCCTGAGTGTTGATTTAAGTCCATACAATGCCTTTTTTAGCCTACACACTTCCTTAGGATTTTTTGACAACTAAAAGCCTTCAAGCTATTCTATGTAAGCCTCTTCTTCAAGCTCACCATTCAAGAAAGTTGAATTTACATCCATTTGATATACTTTAAAAATTTTGTTACATGTAAACGTTAGGAACATTCTTATTGCCTCTAATCATGCTACATGGGCAAAAGTATCTTCAAAATATATTCCCTCAACTTGAGTGTAGCCTTTGCATACTAATCTAGCCTAATTTCTTACAACTTGTCCATTCTCATTCAATTCGTTCCTAAAGACCCATTTTGTGCCAATGACAATTTTATTTAATGGTCTTGGAACCAATTCTTAAGTTTGATTTTTCTCAATTTGATCTAGTTCCTCATTCATAGCTTTTATCCAATGCTCATCTTGGCATACGTGAGATTTTTTTTGGTTGAATCATGGATATCATAGCAATATGCACTTGATTGGAGGTATTCATTAATATTCTTCAATTTTGAACCCCTGCTTCCTTATCCAATAATCTGATTTGTAGGATGATGCTTTTGTATGTACCTTAGGGAGTTTTTGGGTGAGAGAATTCTACTTATTCTTCTTCCTCTTCTCCTGATTCTTCAAGCGGTTTTTATTTATCTTTATTGTAGGTTTGATAAGGTGGAATGAAAAATCTTTGTTGCTTGTCTTTTAGAGGTAACTGTTGATCCACCTTCACATCAATGCAATCAATTATTTTTCATAGCCTTTTATTGTAACATATGTAGCCCTTTCTCTTAATAGAATATCTTAAAAATATTCTTTCATCAACCCTTGCATCAAACTTACCCAGATTGTCATCATTATTCTTGGTGTAGCATTTTCTTCCAAAGAATTTGAAGTGTTTTATTGCGGCTGATTTTCCACACCATAATTCATATGGAGTCTTGTCACTGTTTGGCCTGAAGCGAGCTTTATTTAAATATGGATTGTTGTATGCACAAATTCAACACAAAAATATTTGGTATATTTCTTTGATCCATCATTACTCTTGCCAATTGCTGCCACTGATCTAATTTGTCTTTAGATACACCATTTTTGTGTGGGGTCTTGTAATAATGAACTATACTTCTTATGAAATATTCTTCATAGAAGTTTAAAAACTCATTTGAAGTGAACTCCCCACTCTTGTCTGGCCTTGACCTTACACACTTTAATTTGCAATCAATTTAGTTCTCATCCATGGCTTTGAAGATCTTGAATTTTCAAATTCTTCAAACCTCTCCCTTAGAAATGTAACCGACGTAATTATAGTATAATAATTAATAATCAACAAAAAGTATTAATCAACACTTCAAGTTTGAATTCTTGCAGGCCCACATAATTCTATATGAACTAGCTGTAGTGGCTTAATGGATGAATTTTATTTAGTTTTGAAGAGCACACATACTTTCTTCCTATTTGGCATGGTTTACATATTGTTTTTATTCTCTTAAAATTTTTGGTAAGTCCCTTACATCTCCCTTTTTTCTTAGCTTCATAATATGGTCAAAATTCAAATGTTCCAGTCTTTCATGCCAAAACCAACTCTCATCAAGGTTCCCCATATAACAATTCTCATTATTTTCTTTGAGCATGTACATATTATTTGAAGTTATCACACCCTTTTCTATTACCTTCCTCATGTTTTATGACTCTATCTCATAGTCTTTGGAGCATAAAGTAATCATACACTTGGTCACACATTTGAATTATACTTAATATATTTTGCTTGAGCCCATCTACAGATATAACATTATGAGCCTTACCTCTTCCATTATCCAAACTCACTATTCCTTTTTTGTTAATGTTTCCTAGGGCATCATTGCAAAATATAACGCTTCCCATTTGCTTTCATTCAGTGACAATAATTTTCTTCTATCACCAATCATATGCTTAGAGCATCCATTATCTACAAACTAATGGATCCCTTGGTTTTGGCCATATAAGACAATGCCACATTCTTCTTTCTTTTCTTCCATTTTCTTCCTCCAAGCCTTTTGTTCTTCTTGTGTTTGTTTAATCCGAGAAGCTGATATGAATTTGTTGGTTCTACGCTTTGTTGCTTTATGTTCGAAATTATGATAGTTATAGCCTTCAAGATCATGAAATAAGGGAGAAAAAAGGATTGTCGTCCTTGAAATTATTTCTATGTGAACTTACAATTGTGTTATCTCTTTTTGACTGATAAGATTCATTTCTTTTATTTATTATATTATTATTTCTAAGATATGCTCTACAGCCTACAACTTTATCTCCAGAATTTTTATATGAAAAATAGTAACCATTGAAAATATTATGATACCTAGGAGAAAAGTGCCTCTAAGGGTGTGATTTTCTCATTTTTTGATGACTTTCTCTTGGAGAGGGATGGGGTATTTGTTGATTATTCACTTGATCTTTATGGATTTTTGAATTTTTGTAAAAACTTTTCTTTTGTTGTTACTAGTTCCTTTCATTTCCTTTGACTACATTGTTGGTTAGTCCTTTGACTACTTCATTGGTTGGTCCTTTATCTTCAACTTTCTTGATGCTTGATTCTCCTTCATAGCCTAGACCATTTTTGATGAGAGGGGATCTATGAATATTTATAATATCATAAAACTTGTTAGATCCTTTAATAAAAATTAGGTTCTAATTCATCTAAATATTCGATTTTTCTAATTATTTTATAAGGGAGAGTATTTATTCTTCTTGTTTAGCACACTCCTTGCCCTTCTCTTTTAGTCATTTTAATAAGGCATATTCAATTTTCTTTGCTTCTTCCAACTTAACTTTAATAAGAAGTGATGAATCTTTAGATTTATCCTTTTCCTCTTCAAATTTTGTAAGTGTCTCCTTCTTCTTTTATTCATTTTCCCGAGCATTTGAATTTTTGCCAAGGCATTTATCAATTCACCTTCTAGGTCTACTTCAACCTCTTATTCATTAAAGTCATTTTGTCCTTCATCTAAATTTTCTAAGGACATAAGCATAAAATAATTAGTTATTTATTTCATTCTTTCTTCGTTATATGATTGCTCATCTTCATATTCTAAGGAATTATTGTCTTCTTGAGTGTAGAAACTCTTCTTTTTGAACTTCTTTTCCTACTTTACCTTCCTATATTCATTCTTCTCTTTATGATCATGTTCATTATTTTCTTCCTTGTATGGACATTTAGATACATAATGAACTACTTTCCCACAATTAAATCATTTGAAGGGCAACTTAACTTTGTACATTCTAGATCCTCTCTTCAATATTTTGACAAAATTTGCCTCTTCTTCATCAAATCCGTAACTCCAATATTCTAGATGTTCTTTTCTCTTCCTATCAACTTTGAAGGAAACCTCCCTTGATGAAGATTTTTCTTTTGAAGTTCGTATTTCATAGGATGTCAGAGTGTCATGTAATCGATCCAATGTCAATGTGTTGAGATCTTACATCTCCTCAATGGCTGACACTTTGGCATCAAATCTGGCTATAAGAGATATCAACACCTTTTGAACTATAAAGGAGTCATCCATGGGTTCATCAAGTACTTTTATGGTGTTAACTATTTCATCCACTTGGAGAAAGAATTTGACTATGTCTTCATGCTCTTTCATCTTTAATGATCTAAATTGCATTCTATAGCCTTGGAGTTTGGCTTTCTTTACTTTACTATCACCTTCATAACAACTCATCATCTTATGCCATATATCTTTGGCTATTTTGCAGTGCATGACTTTAGGCAACTCAGATTTAGGCAAGCCACTTAGGATTTCATTCATTGCTCTAACATTGTGATTGAACTCTAGCTTATCATCTTTATTGGCCAATGCATCTAGCTATTTATAGCCATTTTGTACTATTTCATAGACATTTGCACCAAGAGACTTTATGTAGGTTTTCATTCATACCTTACAAAATGCATATTTTTTTCTAGTGGACATGGGGGCTTTCTTGGTGGAATTTCCATTATGGTTAACCATTGTCTTAGATCTAACTTCTAGTTGTTAGACTGTTGTTGAAGGAACACACTCTTATTACCATTTTTTAGAAACCGAGATAATACTAAGAGGGAGGTGAATCAATATTATGTAAATTTTAACAATATTTAAGAATTATTTATATTATCACTAATAAATTACACCACAATACCAAAAATCAAATAACATACACATACAAGACACATATATTTATGTGAAAACCCATGAAAGGAAAAAACCACAAATCTTCTTTTTGTTCTCAATACAAATGCAAAATTCAACCTACTATTACATCAAATTTACTAACTCTAACAAAAAAACAATCGTTCCCCACTTACTAGAAACCAACCTTTAATCTTTACAAGAACAATTACCAACATGCTCAATAACCATAACTATAATTGAAAACTAACTATATATACAAAATAATAATTAGAATAAATTTATATAAAAAATAAATCAATTTTTTAAAACAATAACTCCGTAACTTTTGTTTTTAGTTTCTTTTTCCTTCTTATCCCAACTCAACCCTCCAATTCCAAAACCCTTGCAATTGCAAAACCCCTCCTAATGTTATACCACTACCAAAATCTTTGAATTACTAAAATCCCTCCAACAAAATCATGCCACTACCAAGACCACTCCATTGCCAAAACCTTTCCAAAAAAAATTGTACGACTCTAAAAGAGAAACTCCAATACCAAAGCTTTCACTCAGGTCAAGCAAATGAATCTATGGTTCTGATTACACAATCCCCTTTAAGTCCTCTCCGAAAACTTTCAACAAAGTTAAAAACACAATAAATAATTTTATACGGTTAATGATTTTATTTAAATAGAAATCCAATTTTTAATATAGTAACTGGGAAATGAAAATTTTCTATTCTATTTTAAATATTAGTAACTGCAATAGAGTAATAAGGTATTCCTTATGGGGAGATGTGCTCATAATGATATTATATTTTTTAAAATATTTACTTTACTAAAAAATATTTACATGAAAAATATATGTTTTAAAGTAATTTTAGATGTATGTTGATTAATTGGAGTTATTTAAGGTTATTGAGAGAAATAAATAAAATTTTTCCTACCAATTTCAATTCCCTCAAACGATATAATGGATGTTTAACATTATCGATAATATAAACGCAGTAGTCTATAACGCGATTTTTTGAAAGCTTTTCCGGCGGATTTTTCCGGTCAAAATCCGGCAGCAATTTATTGGAATCCCAAGTTTGATAGCTAGTTTCTGCACAATCAATGGCTCCCAGGGGTTTTCCAGGACGCTGAATCCAAATATGCAGTTAAAAAACCATTTTAACTGCTAAAAATCAAAATTTAACCTCATTTCTTCCGCCGGATTCCGTCATCGGAATCTCCAAAAAGTCGCATTATAGACAACTCCAATATAAACATTCTCTTTATATGAAATAATTGTTTATTTTATTACATGGCAATAAAAAATATTTTCTTTTGATTATGAAAACATAAAAACCTACCAAATATTTTTACAATTATATTTTTGGAAATTGGAAATTAAATCTCTTTAAAGCTTAAAAGTATTATTAATTTTATTACATGGTAATGATAATAATAATAATAAGTATTTACTTTTCATTATAAATTAATCATAAAAAATCTAAAAGATATTTCTACTTAATTTGTGCTAAGAGAAAAAATAATTATGTATACAAATATGTACCTGATAATATTTTAAAAATAATAAATTTATATAGATTAATCTTATTAAGAAAATCCACTTTTTAAGATATAACATTTAATATCAACGAATTTGTATATTACATTGAATTATATAATAAAAATAATACATTTAGGAGATTGAAATCTTTGTAATTAATAAATTCAGATTTAAAATAGATAACAATAATTTATATAATTAAATTAATTCATTTATGCTTTTGACACTGTTTTTTTAAGATAAAAATAAAACGTGTAAATAAAATATAATAATTGAATTATCATTTATATATATAATAATATGGTTGTTTTTCATTTGTATATAGAAAATATATATAATGTTGTTTCGTTATTTATATTATATAAAATTATATCCATGTATAAAAGAATTTAAATTTAAATTAATATATGTTTTTGATATTGTATATTAGTAATAATGATTATTAAAATATTTAATACTGAACCATTTGTGAATTAATTACTATTAAATAATTTAAAAGTAGCTGAAGGAATAACCTATCTAGTTAGAAAGTATCTTATATTAATAATACCTTTCAACCTCATTATATCTGGTACTGGTATGTTTTTAATATAGAGATTCTAGTGCCATATACATCAAAAGATATATACACATTGTCAAAATAAAATAATGTATTTATGGTATAGAATGTATCACATATTAAATATTATCAAAAATGTTTGGTTTATAAGTAAGATGATGTGCAAACTCTTGAGGTAAGTGATGATACTAAACATAAGTAAAAAAGGAAAAATACAAAATATTTGTTGATGCAAATATATAATTGTGTAGTGAAAGAAAAATTATTATATATTTGTATTTGCATTTAAATCTTTTATAACGACGAGATATACATATGATGACATAAATAAAACTTATGGGATATTATCAATTCAAAATAGTAAATGAACATTTGCATTGCTTGAGGTGATGGACATTTGTAGGAAGTGTGAAGGCCAAATTTCCTTCACCTGGTACTTAATTAATGAAATTTTTGACTTCAAAAGATATGTGGATAAACATATATTGAATATAATCACAAGACAATTCATGACATAAGATATAAATATATTAAACTTGAACAATGAATTGTCATGAATATTCCATTGGAACAATTTGTGGGAATAAATCTTACAAAATTTTTATGCAAACTCTTTGTTATGTAGTATTTTACTTAAGATTAATTTTTAATATCAATATCTTAGTGCTCAAAATACTAAATAATATGAGATTGAAATATAAGAAGATAAAGTAAATATTACAATGTCTACATAATGAAAACAAGAGATATTTTGGGATACCTAAATGGTAAAACCCCACCAAAAGGTGAAGACTATAACTTGCTCTTTTCATACAGGCAATTCCCTAACCCACATTAAAAAGGTACAATTATAACAAAGATTCACTTCTTTACTCAATCTAAATCTCATTTTTGAGTCCCATTACTTTTTACTTGTTAAAGACTTTCTGACCAAATAAATTTAATCTGATTCTAATAATGTAAATTTAATTTCATTCTAAGTTCAAGACATAAAATTATAATTCTATAAGTATTTACACCACATCAATATATTTATACAACTACCCCATAATAAGTGATGTGATAAACCATATACATGTATCATCCCTTAGTGAAACCTAATCAACACAAAGAACACATAACCCTACCCTATCATCCCCTAACTCAACCCAAAATTCCTTTGTCATTATCTAATACTTAAATAACAGACCTTTACTCTACATTGATTAAGGCTTTAAATTAAATCAACACGATGATGTTATCTTCCTCTTAAATGTATTGTGCTTTGCATCAACATGCCACTTGTCATTCTCTCACACATTTTAGGGGCAAGCTAAAGTGGTCCCTCAATACCACCCCCTTTTGACTTAACACACCAAAAGAGTTTGGAGAGCGTTCACATGGTGTTCAGGTATAGGATCCTTAGGGTTTCCTTTATGCAATTCGATAGCTTGATTTGATCTTTCTCATAAATAAATAAATAAGAAGAGTTTTTTAGGGTTAAAAGTCCTTTTTTTATATATGATAATTGAGGTTGGAATTACACTTATAATTTTGAAATAATGATATTAAATGTTTAGTTATAATTTAAGGTCTTTGTTTGTTTGTTTTTGTGAGCCTTGTGATGATTGTATGATTAATCTGTGACTTGAGTAGCTATGACATAGGGACATCTAAGTCATCAAAAATATCTGGGGATTGCACCTAGCTTGGGCCACACTAGCCCTTAGCATGACTACATTATTACCCACAAAATTTCGAATTAGTAACATTTACATCACAAAGTTCTTTAACAAAACACCTTGTCACTGTCTTCTCTATGTCAAGTAGGCTAATTTAATGGTTTATTTATTCATTACTAAAATGAATTTATGTACAAACTTTTTATAATTATTTATGCAAATTATATAATTTAGTTCTACATAAATATAACAAAACAACTAATCGTTATCAAAGAATTTACTGAGAACTTATAAGCAAATTTTCTCCTTGGCCATCAAGGTTAGAGTAAGTCCCATCTGTTGAAAAGTGTGCAACAAGAAATTCTTGTTGAGATTGCAACAAGATGATGGAGCTTAGTGAAAAGAGTTGCCTTCACTAAGTGGGCCCGCAGGCTATTTTTGGCGCAAGTCTATTTTTAGACATATGGATCATGTCTATGGATTGCAGGTTGCTGTTTATGGATGATTGATCAAGTTGGGAAAAATAGATGGACTTCTATTTTTAGATCACAACAGAGTGACTGCTCAGTCTAAATATAGAACAGTTAAATATTATTAGCTCATAATAATATTTAGACTATAAACTTTGTCTTATTCTCTTGGAGCACTTCAGGATGAGCTACGGATGTGGTACATGCAGATCCCAGAAGGAAATACGTGGTTACCTATGGGATGACTAATATTGCATGCAGGACTTCAGTTAGAACTCAAGTGAGTTGAGTTTAGTGGACTGAAGGTGCAGTTGATGGAGTTGTGTTCAGTTTAGCTTTGTTAAACTGGTTGTATTTAGTCTAACTGGCAAATAGACTAGAGATGAGTTGGGTGAATTACTTATTAATTAATTCACAAGTTATTAACTCATAATACAACTAATGAATACATCAGTTAACTCAGTTGCATGTCAGTGCATGTTCAGTTCAGCAGGGACAGGTGTTAGAGAATCAGATTGCTATCAGTTGTGACTATAGTTGTGCACCAGATCTTGCACAATCAAGGGATTGAGAATGCCAATGAGGATTGCGTGGTATATCCAAGGGAAATACGAATTTGGTTCATTCATTATCATTAATTCTCTTGCAGGTATTGAGCAGAGGAGGCAGGCATGGCAGCGGAGGAGATTTGAGCCAGTGATTGATTCAGATCTGAGCTGTATTGTGTGTAACAGAGGTGGAGATACTTGTGAGAAGTATTATGCTGTGTAATGTTACATGACTCAATCATTAATATACAGATAGTTGGGGTTTTTAGCGAGATGCTTTCCCCGGGATACATACTGTGTTAATGTGTGAATGCTCTTGATGTTTTATTGTTATTGATGCTGCTATATTGATGATCAACGTAGAGGAGCTTATGTATTGTGTATGTTTTCCGCAATAGTACATGATCAGGATAATCTCCATTGAATATGTGTTAAATTATTCAAAATTTCTACACCATCACTCAACCTAATTTAAATGGATTTAAGCTCATTATTGTTTTGAGAAAAAGGCCAAAGCTAAGGCTTCTGTAAGAAGAACATGATCTTACAAGCCTCTTATCAATTGTAATTAAAAGGAACATCCAAATATATGTCTAAATTGACAACAAGCTATGGTTACTCCCTAGAGGAATTATGCTACTTAGTGACTTCGAGATTTGAACAATATCCATAGCCAATTTAAGGCTACAAATACAAGGGAGTCCTCTAAGTATTCTCAACCCCATTTATGGTTAAATTTCAATTGGCTACCCACACAACTACTGATGCACGAGTATCTATTAATCAAACCCACGATTGACTTTCTTGGGTCAAAAAGTTTACTAAAGGAAGTTGGTTTCCTCAATTTTCATTTAATTTGTAATATTTAATGATTTTTTTTCTAAGTTGTAATATCAAGAAAATATTTATATAGTTAAGAGGTTGTGATGAGTGTCATTTGGTTGTTATGTAATAAGGAAGATTAGTAAATTTAAGAGATTGCTAGGATTGAGTTGTTAGAATTGGTACTAGAGTACTTGAGTACCAAACCAAATCAACTTTCTATATGTTTCATTGTAGGATAAGTGTTTGAGGAACATAGGGAACTAGTCTTAATGCCAGGGGTTCACCCTAAAATTATTCATTTGAGGAAGACTTCTCCTGAAAGCATTTAACTCCAAGAAATATCACCTATCAGAGATATAATCTATCATAATTTTGGAATATCAAAAAAATATATGATGTAAAGTGTTTAAAAAATCTCCAACTTTTGAGTTGTCCCTTTAGTTAACATCAACACAATTTTCTTGTCAATTGCTTCCTTCTATATCACATATTGCTCTGTCAATCTTTGTTTGTTCTTTCCATTTATGAAATCAATGATACCTGATGCCTCTAAGCTCGTAAGTTAATGGCTTCGATAAGCAAAGGATTTCCCATTTGTTACATATTTCTCCATACCATATCGGTCTATTGCATATTGAGTGGGTTGTGACTATTCGTTACAACTCCTGATACTTGCTATTAAATTGAGCTGACATACATATCAAATGACATCATTGATACATCACTTATTGGCTAATAGCAATATCATTGGCCTTCGATCATAGAGCTTGGTTATATGAGCGTAAATCATCCTAGGCCCTTGTGCTAAGATTTGAGTATTTGAGGTTTGTGTAAAATTTTAAGCATTAAATTTTCTGAGTAATAAAGTGCCATGATTGATCTCCAATATCACAGAGATTGAGTTTAAGTGTTTGGTTATATAGAGATCCAATTAGATCTGGGAAAAAGGCAAGCATATGATCTCTCTTCAAAATTAGAGAATTTATCTAGATATTAGTAAAATTTCCATTAGCTACTCTAACTGGGATATTGTAATTAAACACTAATTGATCTAGGTGGATATTGGTGGCCACCTGCCTATTCCAATTGGAACCCAACATTGTGTATTTTTAGTTTCCTTAATTCTAGCACAACTTTCTATTTTGGTATTTTTTGCAGGTCCCCAACTTCTGGAGCCATTTTGAGGCCCTAAACAACGTTTTTTTGAAAAACGCTCTAAGTACTTAGCTATGGGGCTAAGGATTTTTGAGAAAAATTGTTTTCCTCAAATAGATCTTTCTAAAGAGGTATCATGCATGCCAAACAAAGATCATATCACCAAATTACCACTTGAGAAGTTGGTGTTCCAACCAATCCCAACGGGGCCCACACATTTTTAGTGCTTCATTCCTAGGGTTAGTTTTTTCAATGTTTGGGGTTTTCCATTCTTTCTCAATAATAGAAATGCCTCTAAGCCTCATTGTAACATAGTTTATAAGGCATGTACCATCACATCTCTTCTAAGAGATAAGTTATAATTCTCGAGCTAGTTTGTTTCTATTATGCATGTAATTAGCTTTCAATATTTGTTATTATGAATTGAAGTTTAGTTTTTGTTGTAGCTTTATGTTTCTTTTTCCCCATGGAAAAATCATAATTTTCATTACAATAAGGAAAATTACATGTTGAAGATGTTAGGTAGCATATGTGTGATCAGTGGCCTGGCCACTATCTGTACTGTTGTCTCAAAAAAATATGTCGATCTCATTGAAGGGAGACTGCTATGAATAATTACATATGAAACTTCAGTGACATATAGACATAATATGCTATAATTGAAATATATACATCAAAATTTTTTCATAAAATACTAAAAAATAGGGTCCTTGGCCCCATCAAAATTGTTCATGTTAAAAACACATGGTGAGTGAGAACAAATAGGAAAGATAAAACATGCAATACAATTTTTATTCACAAATGATATACATTTATAGTACATTATGTGACCGTTGGGATTCACACCCAAGTACTCCTTGGACTTATTATTGTCCTATTCGAACTTCCACACTAACCCAATTAGGTAATAAGGTGGCCAACATTCCCACCCTTAATCCGAAGGTGATGGTAGTAGCAAGAAGAGAGCGAAATACAAAATGTGCAAAAAATGCATGGCAGCACTAGGCTGAATGTGCTATCTGAAATGTTGGTATAAAGGGCGGTGGTTTAAGGATGGCCACCAACACTGGAACGCTTAGTGCAGTTCTCGGAACTCTTCCAAAACTGGCAAGAAACCGAAGTTTTCTGCTAGAGGAAGTGATCCTATTGTTTTAAAGAAGGAAACCTTCAACCATAAAAGGGAGGTCTCACCCTATGATGGTTTAAGGATGACCAACAACTCTAGAATGCTTAATGCAATTCCTGGAACTCTTCCAAAACTGGCAAGAAGCTGGAGTCTTCTGCTAGAGGAAGTGTTCTCAATTTTGTTCCCGAAACTCTTCCAAAACTAGCAAGAAGCTGAAGTCTTCTGTTGGAGGAAGTGTCCCAGATTGCCCACTGAAGGCATGTTCATGGGCATCTTTGTCTCTGGCTACAACTCTGAAACTGGTGTGGCAGGTTATGGTGTTTGAGTATATATGTTTTGGCAACAGTTGTCATTATCTATTGAAGGCCCAAGAGAATAGAATCGGAAGATTAAGTTAGAGTCATAGAATATAGAATTCCAAATTTATGTTGTGAAGTTGAATATAACCATATGTTTTTCAAGAGATTATTATTTTCATGGTAGCCGAACAAAGCTTAGTTTGAATGGATGTTCTAATGAAGGTTTCCTCAAAAAGGAATCGCAGGAAATTCAACATTTGAAATTGAATGGGCGCCGAATGACACAAATCTTTATTCAAAGCAGGCCGACGATGGTTTTCAAGAGACGGACGGGGTGCTCAATCAACCAAACGACAAGTGTGTAAGCTTTTCCATAATCTTATCTTGCAGATGGAAATGATTATAAATAGAAAAGAATGGAATAAATAATTAAATTCTGCAGTCAGCGGAAACTTTTTTGATTATTATCAAATTCACTTTGAGTTGAGATCTTGCTCTGATTTTAAGATTGTCGGTCCTCGGTTTGTCGGACGAGTGGGTATTTTTAGCAGCCTTTGAAGATAGAAATCCTTCTGGAGAGCCTATTACTTGTTTATTCTCATCTCTAAAAGCATCTTCCATATCAGATGAGATGCACTTTTCTTTAAGCCAGGTTGAAATGGGAAAGTGTGAATTGACTAGTGATTGAAGTTTTTGATTCGGAAAATGCTGGGATGCATTCTTCTATGTTTTAGATATTAATGATCCTGAGTATTGCAGGCCTAGCCTTGCGTCACTTTTCCTCATTGTTTCACTATTTTTTGAGGATTAAAAATGGCTCCAATTAGTGCAATATTAAAGTTAGTGGACAATCTAATACTCTCTACTATGAATAATACAGTCAAAATCAGCAAGGATTTTCTCTTAGAAATTCAAACATGTCTACAAAATGCACAGGAAAAGATTTTTTTTTTACAACTTGAATCACAGCTACAGCAAGAAGAGCTACATCAAAATAGACACCATTCTGAACCTGTTTTTGTTCAGAACATTGAGACAACCACCCATCAGCAGCATGTTACAGTTCATTCAGATTTAGTACCATAAATGGGTGGTGATAGTAGCTGTATAATTCCATGTCCTATAGCTCTTGGATCAACAAAATTCCCCTTGGCAGGTGCATGGCTTCCTTGGATAGGAGATCGGAAATATTGTTGTGTGACATGTAAATATGATGACAAGAAGATATGTCAAAATGTGTTCTCAGTCTCAAAGCATCATCCAGTATGTGTCATAGTGTGTGTGTGTGACAAACAATTTGTTAATTAAACCATTTAATAATGATATGTGAGTCACCAAAAATATGCAAATTTCAACATCCTTTGACAAGTGAAAAATATACTAAATTTCGAAGAGATATAAGTTTATAAAAATTATTTGTCCTCCCCCCCCCCTAATCCCATTTGAATCCTGTAGGAGTGTGTATGATTTATATGAAGGAGTATGCCTCCCCCACATCCATGTTGTTGTGATGATCCATCAAAATAAGCCCATGGCATATCATAATCAATTATTTCAGCTATGATGTTCCGTGTAGGTGGGTCACAGGTTTCCTCTGGTAAACTAAAATAATCAGCGGTGATTGTAGCTATGATATTGGCCCAGCATGTTATAGTATTAGTGAATAGTATCTTGTTCTGTTGTAGCCAGATATACCAACAAAACATTACAGGAAGTTTCTGACTCTTGCATGTATGATTAGTTGTCCACCATCGGTTCCATGCCTCCCGAGTATCCAGTCCAATCCAGCTATTTTGAATCTATAATAGTGCAGTAACCTCAGACCAGATGGATGTAGTGGTTATGCAACTTAGGAATAAATGATCACATGTTTCCATTTCTTTCTTGCACAATACGCACCAGGTCGGGTGTTGGGCGCGGGATCCCCTAAGGGTAGTTTTGGGGCTTAAAGCCCATATTTTGGTCCAATTGTGTAATATGAATGTAAATGCTCCGCATTTTATGGTCGCGGGGTGTGTAGTTGTTAAAGAGTCATAGGATTGTTTGCCCTTATTTTGACAATGTAATTTCGGTTGTAAAAGATCTACCCATGTTCCGCGGACCATGGGATTGTATAAATAGAGCAAAGCTCTAATCAAATAATCAATGACAAAGAATTGAGTCATATCTTTGGAGTATAAGTCCAAGTTTGGGTCGTAGCATAGGTAGAGGCTTTGCAGCTGAGTGTGCAGAGGCCTAGTAGTCCACAGCTGAGTGTGCAGACCCCTGCATTTGAGTGCGTAGGGTGAGTCAACTCTGTAAACATATGGAATTATCAATAAAGAGAAGTATTCTATCATTTATGTGTCTTTATTTCTTGTTTATGCATTTGTTATATTGGGTATGAATTTCACTTCTAATGCTTATATGATACACAAATGTGTAGAACTGTATTGGTTGAAGTAAGAACATCTGTTTACGCGAAGCTAACTAAGATCTATTAATAATATAAGTAAAATACTTAGTGTAGTTTGGGAAATATCACATTTTGCTGCCCTAGTAATGAAAAAGAATATCAACCCCTGGTTAGGGCTGTGTGAAAGTCGATGTAATAGTTTGCAAAGGTATTGAAGGGTAGGATAGAGGGATAAGAAACTTGTGTGAAGGCAGGTATAGTTGGAATAAACTGACATAACATCCATCTCAAGGGTGCAGAAAATTGGTTCCAGCATCCCCCCCTATTGCTTCAGGTGAGACTTTAGTTCGCAATCTGTGGGTTGATGCCGAAAGGGCCAGTAGTGTAGGGATTTGTTTGGCTAAATAACGTTGAACCTAGGTCAGGCCCCCACAAGCCAACAAATAGCTCCTTTGATGGGACCAGAATCTGCATGAGAGATGTGTGATGTCATATCACTAGAATCCAAATAAGAAAGAAATTGAAGGTTGGTTGGACAGAATAATTCACGAGTTCGCAATGCAGGAGAACAGAAACCCACAATTGTCAAAAGAACAGTAGCTAGACAACTACCTGTATACGAAGATCCATGAAATCTGTTTCATATCCTTCCTTATTGAGCTATACGAGTGGATCGTGAAGCTAGCAGGTAGCCAAGGAAGATGAAAGCTTGATAGTCCTATTGTGTAGACCCCAGAGTTGGTGCGTTGGTTGGAAGCATCGGAGGATACGATTGCGCATGCTGTCGATCATTGGCTCGATCGTATTATAGGAGGATTTGTTACTGAGTTCGTGGTCGACACCTCACTCAGCTATAGCGAGGCAGAGCGATGCTTTTTCAAAGGACCGCGAGGTAAGTACGTAAAATCTTTGAATACTTGGATTAAAATTCTACTGTGTGAAAAATGGGTTATGCGGTTAACTTGATGTTTGGGACTATGCGAAGTGGAAAAAGTTATAGAAACGAAGGAAATAAGGGTTTGGAGTATAGCCCCTTGATTTCACCACTGTGAGGGGACGAAGAAGAGATAGTGAAGGTCTCACCACGAAGTGTTGTACAATTGATAAGACAAGGGTTTCCATGAATACCACCTCCACCCACACCACCTCCATCTTCACTACCATCACCTTCAACTTCACCCATACCAACTCCACCACCACCGCGATTCAGTATGGTAAACACATTGAAGTTTCTTGTGTTCAAAGGTTTGGGAAATGAGGGTCCAGACCAATTCTGGTTCATTGTAAAGGTTGTATGGGAAGCACAAGGTGTTACAAATGACCATAAAAAGAAAGCAACATTGGTTAGCACTCTGCAGGATCGCACACTGACCTGGTATATTAAGTACTCCAATGATAACCTGAATTTGAGAGTTGTGGACATCCAAGTAGCGCTAAATAGGGAATTTAGCAGGCCTAAATCAGAAGCACAGTCGATTATTGGATTCAAAGAGATCACGATGCTAGTAGGTGAGATGCCTTGGAAACTAGATCAAAGGCTAAAATGTATGATCTGCGAAGCCAACATGAATTTGACAGATGGAAAACATTGCGTATGGTTTGTAGCTTTGCTACTACCACACTTAAGGAGAGCAATGTCACAGCAGAAGATAACAACTGAGGGAGAGGCCTTGGAGATAGCCATGAGACTACATGAGACCCTGATACAAGATCCTAATCTAGGAGTTCAGTAGATCCACGCGCAACTGAAGAATGTGTGCCTTGAGATGTAGAGCTTGAAGCAGGATAGGACAGTTTGGCCAGCGGTACGTGAAGAAGTATGGTGCATGAAATGAAAGAGTCAGGGTCATGAAAAAGACCACTGCTTGGTCTTTACAAATTACCTTTCAGGAGGAGGACCAATGCCTTTAAGGCTAGAAGCTCAAGCAGGACCTAGTGTGGCACCTGATTTGTGGTGCGCTATCTGTCAAATAGCCAAAAAACATGCCATGGATAATTGCCACTTGTTACAGAAGTATACACAAACTCTGCAACAGTTGTTCTGCAAGTTTTGCAGATCAGTGGGACATGATGAGCATACTTGCAGGAGCTATGAATTGATGATGGATAGAACTCCCACCTATAGGGTTCAGGCCAAAACGTGACCCCTTGACTAGAATGTAGGCATAACACTGATAGACTTTCAGGGGCTTGGATGAGGCCGAGGCGGAGGAGGACCTGGTAGAGGTCGTGAACAGTTTATTTTCTACAATTACGAAGGGCCAAGACACTATGCCCATGAATGCACTAATCCAAGGTGATCGTCGTGCAAGTATTGCACGTTATTTGATCATGAGACAAAAGATTGTCCTACGATGATAGCTAGGATACATGATAAAGGAGTGCTACCAACTCCCCTAACTCATAAACTATAGATAATGAGGTCTAAGCTGCACGAGGAACACTCAAATGTAAATATAGTGCCTGAAATGGAATCACGACGAGAGATGGCAAGGGAAAACAACCGGAAGATAGTACATGGGTTCGCAAAGCCCTAGCGAAAGAGGCTAAGTTTTATTTAGAGCACTCTTGAGAAATTCATGGAAGCTAAGAAGGGCTTCGCTGAGGCCTCCACTTCAGGAAGGAAGGATAACCCGAAGCCAGAGATGGACCCCTCTATGCTCATTACTTTCCTAGAAAATTGTATGAAGTTACTGCGCGACAGTAAGGTTGTGAAAGGTTTATAGGAACTCATCAACAGATGTGTTGGGACTGTGCCAGGTGAACCGCATGTATTCTGCAAGATTGGAAAACATAAGACAAGGATAGGACGTGAAATGAGACTTACCTTGTAGATCGAAGAATACAAAATGGATCAAGTCATCTTGGATTTGGGATTGGATGCGAATGTTCTACCGAAATAGACATGGGAGTGAATGGGGAGACTTGCACTGCAATGGTCTCCAATTTGGCTAAGGATGGTGAACCAACAGAAAATCATACCCATGGGGTGACTATAGGGAGTAATCATGGATATTGAAGGAGCGAGTGTGCTGGCAGATTTTGAAAGTCATAGAGATTGTCGATGACAGCAATCCCTACCTCGTGCTCTTGGGAATTGATTAGGCTGCTGATATGAATGGGGTAATTAATATGAAGAAGCGAAATATGATTTTTGAGAAGAAGTCACTACGCGTAATAATACCCCTCGATCCTGCTGAAGGATCGCGCTATACGGAGCCAGTCCGCAACCATGAGAGTGATGATGATCTGGACTGCATCTACAAGATAATAGCGTGAGACCAAGACTGGGTGAATCCCACCATGAATGGGCAGATTACGTGGGAGCACGAGAGTTCCTACACTTCGGACTCCGTCGAGGAAATAGAATGCTGGCAGAATTGGTTACATGAAGTAACTACGCTGAATTGCAATATGATGACTAGGTTGTTGCACTGCGTGTTGTCAGAGGTAAGAAATCTTCCTACTTATGATGGAATAAATGAGGTAGACATATTTTTGGATGCATTCAAAAGGGAAGTGCCAGAAAAACAACGATTCTAGGCCTTAGACTGGGTACTACGCATTATGCCTGCAAGATGGTGGGGTACGTGCAAGGGGAGTTTTGATGATTGGCGTGAATGTAGGGAAATGATGCAAACACGATTTGGGAAGCCTAAGATATGACTGATAGACAAGTATGATGGGCGGAATGATCCACACACATGGATATAGGCATATGGAGAAAAACCCCAACCTGAGCAGGTGCACCTGTACTCTGCATTGAAGTACTTGGTCAATAAGGCTATGTTGGGGGCACAAATTTGCAAATGACTTTTATTGTTCCAAGAATATGATTTTGAAGTTTTTTTGAAGCCTGGACGATTGAACACGGGACGAGATCACCTATCGCACATTGAGATTGGGGAGGAACCTACTAATTTGGAGAAAGGATTACCTGATGCGCAACTTTTTTTTGTGCACGTTGCGGATGGACATTTCAAGGACATAATACACTTTCTAACAACAGGAACTATGCTGAAAGGATACTCTATCCAGAAAAAGAAGGAATTAGTGGTGCGCACGACAGATTTCTCTGTCATTGTTAGGCATCTATACAAGATGGGGAATGATGAGATACTACGAAGGTATGTACCTGAGTTTGAACAAAGAAACATCCTCATGGACGCTCATGGGGGTGTTGCGGGAGGACATTATGTAGGGAGAGAAACCACGTAGAAAATTCTACGTGCAGGGTTGTGGTGGCCAACCCTTGATCAGGATTCAAAAGCATATTACAAGGCATACGACGTATGCCAAAGAACATGTAGGCCATTGCGGAGGGATGAAATGCCTTTGAATCCAAAAATTACATTGCAACCATTTGAGAAGTGGGCAATAGATTTTGTAGGACCAATTCAGCACTAAGGATAGACAGGCGCGAGGTATATTACCACTGTAACGGAGTACTTGACTTGTTGGGTAGAAGTGTAGCTGGTGAAGGATTGCACGAGTGCGACTGCTGCAAAGTTTCTATTTCAACATGTACTTATGTGATTTGGTTGTCCGAAGATCTTGATGAGTGATTGTCGTACGCACTTTCTAAATGAGACGATCAACGTACTAATAGAGGAATTTCAGGTGTACCATCAAAAGAGCACACCTTATCACCCATAGGATAACGAGATAGTAGAAGCATTCAACAAAGTACTGGAGACTGCGTTGACCAAGGTATGCAATGCTCAACGAAGTGATTGGGACCTGCGCATACCTGTGGTATTATGGGCTTATCGGACAATGTGTAAGAAGTTAACATAACAGACACCTTTTAGGCTGGTCTACGGGGTGGAAGCCATAATGCCTATGGAATATATCATGCCTAGTCTGCGCATAGCAGCGCTCACAGATATGATGAATCATGGAGCCCTGGAAGAGGCTCGCGTAGTTAGATGAGCTCAAAGAAGAGAGATTTTTGGTTGGATTTCACCAGCCAGTCCAAAAACATCACGAAAAGGCATTGCACGATCGACATATTAAGTTGTGCACATTTAAGGTGAATGAATTGGTGCTATTATATGACAGTATGTTTGATAAATTTCCAGGGAAACTCAGAATGCATTAGCTAGGTCCATATGTTATTAAGGAGATTATCAATGGTGGCGCGGTATAGTTGGTAAAGTTGAATGGAGATCCCTTCCCAATAAAAGTGAATGGCAATCGTTTGAAGCCATACACAGGTGGCCCGACCATCTAAATAGATGACAGAAGCACAGACTTAGTGCTCCGGGAAACTAAAAGGAGGCACGGGACTATAAACTACATTGCCCAAGAGTTGTGGATGATAGTACTGTGCAAAGCAACAAAGTGTCACTGGCACGCAGGTCAGTCGAAAAGTGACCGTTGAAGTCACTATTCATGATTTGATGGTTGGTTTTAGGCCGAATGGAGTGGGTGGCAGGCATTTAAGGTGAACTTTATGGGCTATATTCTTGAAAATATACTGCGAATATAGCATTAATGGACCAAATGTGGGGGGAATAGTCAAATTCAAATTCAAAAGGCCCTATAAATTACAAGTGGTTATCTAGTGAACAACACTTGGCATTCTGAGAACTGAGTTGTTGCATTCTCAAGCGTGTATGGTCCTTTCGAACTTTGAGGCTTTGAGAGTAAGTTCAGTGTTTGAAGCATTGTCGAAGGAGATGTAGGACCTCCTAACTATAATGATGTCAACACCCATGGAAGTTGCGTAGGAAATTGTGGAAGTAGAAGCCCCAGAGAGCGCTGAATAATTGTTGAGGTCCCTCAATCACCACAAACACCAATACCTAAGAAGGATAAGTAGGCCATGATTCTGGTGCATGTCTCACCTAGAAATCCACTGAGGACCAAGCTCACATTACAGGAAACGTACGTGATGTTGAGAAGCTCGCGGAACAACAACAAGCAGGAGAAGAAGAGCGTGAAGAACAAAATTCACCTTCGCTCGAACTCAAGACAGACATAGAATAGGGTGGTGCAGATCTGCAAACGACGTTCACCCAGCTCAAGCGTCCACGACCATGAGAGTAGATATTGTCGTGGAAGAAAACCAAGGAATCCAAAATGTCCTTCGACCCAATCACCCTCACTGAGGGGGTTTTGCATGACATCAACGAAACAGTGAGGGATGTCACCCCAAAGGCCCTCATACAATTTGAAGACAAGTAGTAGATGGTATTGGGGGCTGTCAGGATAGAGTTGTTGGAGTTGCAGGTACGCATTCCACAGGCTGGCATAGTGTCCACCAGCCTCATGATTGGAATTTCGGCTGCTGAAGAAATGTTGCGCACAAGGGTGACCAACATGATAGTGCTACCAGATGGGGCACTTACTACAGAGAAGGAGGTTGATAGGGCCACAATCAGCAGTTTGAAAGGGGTCATATTAAATATGGCCGCGCTCCCTTGGGAGATGCTCTATCTCTTGCAGGATGGAATCACTATGGAACTTTGAGCCAGGAAGAGTCGCGCACTACTGGTGATGAGTGAGTAGTTGGGCTTGTAGTGCAATAAGGCAGTGAAGAAGAATAGGCAGATAATGCAGGTTGTAGAGGAAGCTTGTTGGATGGTACCAGAATTGAACATTCAGGCAGAAGAATCGGTGAAGGTGTGCGTCTGCAAATTGGCCACAAGGGTGTGCGATGATAGAGCAATGATGGCCAAGGTTGAGCTAGAGCTGAACCTGTAGATCGTAGAACTGCAGTTGAAGGCTCAGCCTTCAACTTTGCTAGAAATCAGGGTACATCGAACCAATGTTGTTACAGTAGCAACAATGGCGGTTGATAGCATGGTGGCATACTGCATGAAGTTGTTCGAACAATCATTTGAGGTCCTAACCACCCTGGAGGAGGACCCGAATGTAGAACGCCTAGAGATAGAGGCGTGTGAGATACAACAGAAGTATGATGAAGTAAAAGGGACCGTGTAGATGGTTTCCCTTACACAGAGGCTTGTAAGGATGCAAGAGGCAAAGGCGCTCAAAGAATAGGTGGATGCCGCTCAGCATAAGGAAGCAGTCTTAAAAGCACGTCTACAACCATGGATTGACAAGGCTTATGCGATCAAAACCTCCATCGAAGCAAAGCTCGTGCAACTGCAAGAAACTCAGTAGAGGATTCAGGGCAGTAGTTCAGCAGCAACAGTCCCCTTACAATGTGTGGAGGAAGTTCAACAGGCAGCCGCTTAGTGCGGCGTCGAAGCTCTAGCAATCCAAATAGATATGGGAGGTCTTCACACTAAGATCTCCACACCTATAAAGTGACTCAAGGGCGAGTCTTGATGTTTGTGTTGGGGGCCTGTTGGGCACGGGAACCCCAAGGGAAGTTTTGGGGCTTAAAGCCCATATTTTGGTCCAATTTTGTAATCTTAATGTAAAGACTCCGCATTTTGTGGTCATGAAGTGTGTAGTTGTTAAAGAATCATAGGGTTGTCCACCCTTATTTTGATAATGTAATGTTTGTTGTAAAGATCTACCCATGGTCTGCGAACCATGGGATTGTATAAATAGAGCGAAGCTCTAAGTAGTCAAAGGCATAATCAAATAATCAATGACAAAGAATTGAGTCATATCTTTGGAGTAGAAGTTTAAGTTCGGGTCGTAGCGTAAGTAGAGACTCTGCAGCTGAGTTCATAGAGGCCTAGTAGTCCACAACTGAGTGCACGGACCCTTGCAGCTGAGTGCGCAGGGTGAGTCGAGTTTGCAACCATCTTGAATTGTCAATAAAGAGAAGTATTCTATCATTTATGTGTCTTTATTTTTTGTTTATGCATCTTTTATGTTGGGTATGAATTTCACTTCTAATGCTTCTATGATACGCGAATGTGTATAAGTGTATTGGTTAAGAAAAAGCAAGTAAGAACATCTGTTTACACGAAGCTAACTAAGATTTTCTAATAAGATAAGTAAGATACTTAGCGTAGTTTGGGAAATATCACAGTTCACTACCCTAGCAGCGCGAAAGCATATCAGCCCCTGGTTAGGGTTGCGCGAAAGCCGATTGTAACAGTTTGCGAAGGCACTGAGGGGTAGAATAGAGGGATAAGCAACTTGCACGAAGGTAGGTATATTTGGAATAAACCGACATCACATCCATCTCAAGGGTGTGGAAACTTGGTTCCAGCATCCCCCCATACTGCTTGGGTGAGACTTCAGTTCGCGCTCCATGGGCTTATGCCAAAAGGGCCAGTAGTGTAGGGATTTTTTTAGCTAACTAACGTTGAACCTAGGTCAGGCCCCCACAAGCCAACATCGGTCTGTGAAATGTGCATTTAAGAAGGATGTATGTTATAGGAACCTTATTCTAAAGGATGCACCACATGAACAGTGATTCCCTAGGGGTATCCTTCAGATTTCAAAGCACAACCCACCACCACTTTGATGTTATGGGCCCATGTTCAGCATTAATAAGAAGGTATCCATGTTTGGGGTAGTATTTCCCATTTGGTGGGTGGGACCAATTTAGTTCATCCTCCCACTCTGTGTTTTGATATAAATATGTATTTCATTTTGTTCCTGCATGAATTCATATCAGTGGTATCAGAGTGGCCTACTATTTCTTTGTTTTTCTATGCATGTCCCCAATGAATTCAGGGTATAAGGAGTTAGGACTTGAACTAGTTGAATCCTTGCAAGACTGGCCTCACTGACCCCGATGACCTCCCATGATGGAAGAATAGAAAGACAAGGGAGCAAGAGATCCTTTCAAAATGTTTCTCAAAGAGGCCCTTGAACGATAAACGAACAAGATGATGGATAACGTTTCCCAGATACTTTGATGAATATCAACGAGTGAAGCAACTTCATCTAGCAAACACTTCGGAGGCACTGCCCCCTTTAAGGTACAAGTTAAATTTGACATTCCTATATTTGAAGGCCAGATAGACATAGATGTCGTAAATAGATGGTTAAATTTGTTGGAAGGATATTTTTTGGTCCATATTTTTTCCAAAAGGGAAATTATTACTTTTTCACTCCTCAAAGCCCAAAAAAAATGTAAGATTGGTGGGAACACACTATGAGTAGAGGGATGAGAAGGAACCCTCACTATTTTCAGCCACACGAACTTGGAATTCCTTGCGAGATGTCATCAAAGAACAATATTACCCTGTCAGGGGCTATGAAGATAATAACATAAAATGGACCACATTGTGATAGGAAAGGGACCAATATGTGCTAGAGTTCACAAATATTTTTCATACCCTTCAAATGAAGTTGGGTATCAAGGATTTTGAGCAACATTTGTTACACATGTATTGTGGTTGTCTGCAAAAATACATCCAGGTAGAGATGTAATTCGTGGACATTTCCTTGCTTAGCATCACATATTGATATGTTTTCAAGATCATGTAGAAATTTAAATAAAAGAAGCGAGGCTTTGGATATGTGAATCCAAGGCAGGGAAAATGCACTCCTAAATTGCAGAAGAAAGCACAAAGCCAAGGTGGGGTGACCCAAGACAACCCATCGAAGCCACAAGAAAAGAATAGCACCCCAAAGATGAAGAAGGACACAGGAAAATGGTGTGAATTCCACAAGAGCCCCATTCAAAACACAAATGAGTGTCACACCAAGTAGTCACTAGTGGCCAAGATAAAAACTTTAGAGTCCAATGCATGTTTTGATTTTGAGTTAGAACTTGGCAAGGGGAATGATAAGGAGAAAAAGATTATCGATGCAGATCCTATCGCCATTGTTTTCACCGATAAGGTTGAAAATATTGTGATACCTTGAGGAGGGGGAATGTCTCTTCCACTCGCAGATGTGAGTGAAGGGTTCTTTGATGTAGTTCATTATTGATAGAGGGAGAAAAAATAACCTCATCCCAGCTGAGGTCATGAAGCAGTTGGGCCTACCAAAGACACTACACCTGTAGTCATACAACATCAAATGGCTCCACCAAGGGTGAGATCTACACGTTAGCCAGTAGTGTTGCTTTCCCTACAACATCAATCCCTTCACAAATGAGGTGTTGTGTGATGTTTCTCCCCTTGAAGTTTGTGATGTATTTTTTGGAAAACTATACTTGTGGAAGTATCATGTTGTGTATGAGTCCAAGACTCACATTGTGATTATTACTTTGGGTAGTAAGCTATACAAGATACTAGAGGTAGTTCCAGCTACTGCCATTTCTTTGATCTATGTTAAGTAATGAAGTCACAGATCATCTCCCAAACTGGGAAATGTGTTTTCTTTCTTATTCACTCTCAAAGTAAGGGAAAGATTGTGGTCACATCCATGGCCCCTGGGAAGGGTTCCTCCATGCAATAGAAACACATGGATAAGGTAATGGAAGAGTACAAGGACATCTTCTCCTCACCCATAGGGTTACCTTTTCATTGTCAGGTCAAGCATTTGATCAATCTAACTCTTAGATCCCCTCTAGCCATTGGGCTAATATAACGCCCCTCTCTTCTGGAAAATGAAGAAATCAGGTGGTAGATTCAGGAGTTTCTACAAAAAGGGCACATCTGACCAAGTTCCTCCCCTTGTTGGAGGCGAGTTGTACTTGTACAAAAGAAAGATGGGACCTAAAGACTATGCATTGATTATTGGGAACTAAATAAAATCACTGTCAAAAATACGTATTCAATCCCATGGATTGACGACCTCCTTGAACAACTCAAGGGGGGAAGTACTTCAACAAGATTGATTTGAAGTCTGGATATCACAAGGTTCCAATCAAACCCATCAATGTATGGAAGATTTCCTTCAAATCCAAGGAGGGCCTTTTTGAGTGGTTGATCATGCCTTTTGGGTAAACAAATGCCTCTGCAACTTTTATGAGGCTAATGGATGACATCATGTGGCCCTTCACCAACTTGTTCATGGTTGTATATCTGGAAAACATCCTCATCTTTAGAAAGAGTTGGGAAGAACACTTGGAACATATTTGATAGGTCCTTCAAACCCTACAACAATACAAACTATGTGCCTGTTGGGTTGTGTTATATTCCTTCCACGACTAGCCTTAGTTGCGCAGTGGGGGGGTCATAGGGGGGCGGCAGCCCCCCTTGTCAGGGGGTTTGAGGGGGGAAGTGACCCCCCTCTATGGGGTCTAGGGCAGCACTCGAAGAAATTTTTTTTGGACCCTATATTAGGTGGGTGGACCTACCTATGGTTTTTTGCGTGGTATGCACACATCGTTTTGGGCGTGATGCTTTTCGATCCATGGTATTTTGTAGATCTGGTTAAGGGAACTACAATTATGTTCTAATCCAAGGTTTATGGATTGGGGTTTGTGGATGCTTTGACATGTATATATATGTATTGTAACATCGAAAGGAATATAATGAAAAATCAATCTAGTAGTCCCGATTTTGGGATCCAAGGGAAAATATGTGTGTATATTTGTTTTATGTGTTATGCTCTTGCTATTGTTTATTTTTTATTTTTAGAATTCGTATGTAGGTACTTTTTTTACGAGGTTAAAACCTAAACTTGATATCAGAGTTGTTTTGGCTTCAAGGGGATGCCTTTGCTGCTGAGGGGTTTTTCTTGGGCCTGTGGTAGAACCTGTTCAGTGGGAGATCTGCGAGATCGATTCTAGTGGTGAGAGAAGATAGCGAGTAGTGAAAAGATAGAGATTGAGAAATTTAATGGTCAAAGTTTTGAGTTGTGGAAACTCAAGATGGAGGCTATGGTGGTGGATGAATATCAGTGGATCATGTTAGATATAGGTACTAAACCAACGAGAGTGTCTGATGAAGAATGGAAGAAGTTGGATTGGAAGATAAAAAGAAAAATATGATTATGTGTCTCAGATTTAATATTGTTGAATGTATCAGGGGAAGCTATGATGAAGGCTTTGTGGGACAAGTTAGGGACTTTGTACCAATTTAAGTCTCTAGTGAATAAATTTTTCCTATGGAAAAACTGTATAACCTGAGGATGAAAGATGGAGACTCGGTGAAAGAGAATCTGAACGCATTTAATACTATGTTAATTCCATTGTTATCTGTTGATATTAAAATTTCAGATGAAGATAAGTGCATCAGTTTATTGTGTTCTCTACCAGATTCGTGGGATAGTCTGGTTATATTCCTTCCACGACTAGCCTTAGTTGCGCAGTGGGGGGGTACATAGGGGGGCCGCTGCCCCCCTTGTCAGGGGATTTGAGGGGGGTAGTAACCCCACTCTATGGGGTCTAGGGCAGCACCCTAGGGAATTTTTTTTTGGACCCTATATTAGGTGGGTGGACCTACTTATGGTTTTATGTGTGGTTTGCGCACATGGTTTTGGGTGCGATGCTTTTCGATCCATGGTATTTTGTAGATCTGATTAAGGGAACTCTAGTTATGTTCTAATCCAAGTTTTATGGATTGGGGTTTATGGATGCTTCGACATGTATATATATGTATTGTAACATTGAAAGGAATATAATGAAAAATCAATCTAGTAGTCCCGATTTTGGGATCTAAGGGAAAATATGTGTGTATATTTCATTTATGTGTTATGCTCTTGCTATTGTTTATTTTTTATTTTTAGAATTTGTATGTAGGTACTTTTTTATGGGGTTAAAACCTAAATTTGATATCAGAGTTGTTTTAGCTTCAAGGGGATGCCTTTTTTGCTGAGGAGTTTTTCTTGGGCCTGTGGTAGAACCTGTTCAGTGGGAGATTTGCAAGATCGATTCTAGTGGTGAGAGAAGATGACGAGTAGTGGAAAGATAGAGATCGAGAAATTTAATGGTCAGAGTTTTGAGTTGTGGAAACTCAATATGGAGGCTATGTTGGTGGATGAATATCAGTGGATCATGTTAGATCTAGGTACTAAACCAACAGGAGTGTCCGATGAAGAGTGGAAAAAGTTGGATCAGAAGACAAAAAGAAAAATATGATTGTGTGTCTTAGATTTAATATTGATGAATGTATTATGGGAAGCTACAACGAAGGATTTGTGGGAAAAGTTACGGACTTTGTACCAATTTAAGTCTCTAGTGAATAAATTGTTCCTATGGAAAAACTGTATAACCTGAGGATGAAAGATGGAGACTCGGTGAAAGAGAATTTGAACACATTTAATACAATGGTAATTCAATTATTATCTGTTGATATTAAAATTTCAGATGAAGATAAGTGCATCAGTTTATTTTGTTCCCTACCAGATCCGTGGGATAGTCTGGTTATATTCCTTCCACAACTAGCCTTAGTTGCATAGTGGGGGGGTCATAGGGGGGCGACAGCCCCCCTTGTTGGGGGGTTTGAGGGTGGGAGTAACCCCCCCTCTACGGGGTCTAGGGTAGCACCTTGGGGAATTTTTTTTTGGACACTATATTAGGTGGGCGAACCTACCTATGGTTTTGTGTGTGGTTTGCGCACATGGTTTTGGGCGCAATGCTTTTCAATCCATGGTATTTTGTAGATCCGGTTAAGGAAACTACAGTTATGTTCTAATCGAGGGTTATGGATTGGGGTTTATGGATGCTTCGACATGTATATATATGTATTGTAACATTGAAAGGAATATAAATAAAAATCAATCTAGTAGTCCCGGTTTTAGGATCCAAGGGAAAATATCTGTGTATATTTGTTTTATGTGTTATGCTTTTGCTATTGTTTATTTTTTATTTTTAGAATTTGTATGTAGGTACTTTTTTTATGGGGTTAAAACCTAAATTTGATATCATACTTGTTTTGGCTTCAAGGGGATGCCTTTGCTGTTGAGGAGTTTTTCTTGGGCCTTTGGTAGAACTTGTTCAGTGGGAGATCTGCGAGATTGATTCTAGTGGTGAGAGAAGATGGCGAGTAGTGGAAAGATAGAGATAGAGAAATTTAATAATCAGAGTTTTGAGTTGTGGAAACTCAAGACGGAGGCTATGTTGGTGGATGAATATTAGTGGATCGTGTTAGATCTAGGTACTAAACCAACGGGAGTGTCTAACGAAGAATGGAAGAAGTTGGATCGAAAGAAAAAAAGAAAAATATGATTGTGTGTCTCAGATTTAATATTGTTGAATGTATCAGGGGAAGCTACGATGAAGGATTTGTGGGACAAGTTAGGGACTTTGTACCAATTTAATTCTCTAGTGAATAAATTGTTCCTATGGAAAAACTGTATAACCTGAGGATGAAAGATTGAGAATCGGTGAAAGAGAATATGAATGCATTTAATACTATGGTAATTCAATTGTTATTTGTTGATATTAAAATTTCAGATGAAGATAAGTTCATTAGTTTATTGTGTTCTCTACCAGATTCATGGGATATTCTGGTTATTTCAATAGGTAGCAATGAAATTGCCTTGGAGTTTGATGAAACAGTCTCATCCTTGTTGATGAAGGAGATGAGATAGAAAAATATGGAGAGTCAGAATGGTGATGCCTTGTCTATATGAGGATGGTCCCATAATAGAAACAAAAGTAATTCCTCAAGTGGGTGATCCAAAATGGATCTAGAATAGACTTCTAAGTCTAAAAATGTTACTCACAGAGGAAAATGAAAGACAAGGGATGCTCTTGGAAATAGTCCCATTGCATAGATCTCTTAAATCTAAATCTAATGAAATTTGAATGGGCTAAAATGGACTTTGGATGAAGAAGTTATTGTAACAAGAAGTTTGCACATTGTCCTTTGAAAATGAGGCAAATTCTTATGAAAGTGGGCTTAAGACCTTATATGGAAAAATCGCATCGAAAGGGTTAAAAGGAGGACTTAGACCAAAGGCAGAAGGACTCCCCCAGTAGCGATCTTCGACATATCGCATTGGGGAAAGGCTTAAATGCGATATTGGGGCACAGGTGGAGTCGATCGCGATATGCGATGATCGACGTCAGCAATCGACAATCATAGGAGATAGCACTAAGGGCCATGTGACATGCGACTTGTAATTGCGATGATTAGATTGACGGATCGGCATCGATGCGTTCCATGTTATATGTAAAGAACCCCCGGGCCATAGTAATAGCGATATGTGATGTGCCATATCAATCGTCGGATTGGAAAAAGAATGGATGGTCTTGATTTCATCGATGATCAGTGATCCCCAATACAAAGGGCCAATGCACATTGCAATATGCGACTTGCGATATGCCAATGAAAGGCAGACTCAATGGGTTTATAAACATGATTGAATAATATTTGAAGTCCGGTTTATTCGTATTTTCTTTGTATTTCCCTTATATTGAGGTTTTGACCTCTCACCTATGCGAAGGTGATATGCCAATAAAAGGTGGACCCGATAGAGTTTATAAGCTGATTTCATAACTTTTGAAATCTGGATTTACGGGATTTCTGTGTATTTCCCGTGTATTGGGTTTTTTGGCCATACGCCTATGCAATTGTGATTTATAATAGAATGGTGGATCCGATGGGTTTATAGATGCGATTACATATATTTGAAGTCCGATTCAATGCTCCATGATGCATTTTCCTATGTATTTCTGTTATTTGGATATTTAAGCCAGAGGAAGGCAAAATGATCAGGTGGCCATGCCCATTGGTTCCTTTCCATGTGTAAACGGATTCTTATGATGAAACAGTTGGGTTCTTCAATGATGGAGGTGACTATAAATGATGCATTACAAATACATAGAGAGCTCAATTGACAGGGCTGCTGAAGGTTGCCGAGATTCACTTGGAGGTTGAGAAAACCATTGATAACACAGAGAGGTAGAGTTATGCTCAGGAGAAGCGCAAAGAAGCCCAAGTGGCTCAGGGATGCTTGAATGTTGAGTGCAAGCCCAAAGGAGGTAGTTTGTGGAGCTGGGGCAACTCAAAAGCAGAGGGTCGCTTGGAGGTCAAGCGAAACGAGAAGCTCATGAGAGCTAGAGCTAGAGCCAGAGCCAGAGCCAGAGCCTGAGCTAGAGCCAAAGCCAAGAGCTAGGTCCAAGAGCCAGAGCCAAGAGCCAGAGTGCTTGATAGAGGTCGAGCCATTAGAGGTTGGAGGCAGAGCCTTGGAGTCAAAGAGCTCAAAGCAGACTTCTAAGAGCCATGGAGTTGTAATGAAGTTGTATAACAACAAAGAGATCAAAATGATCAAGCTATTGTTGATTTCCAAAGTGTGTTGAAGACAGAAGAAGGATTCTAGAGACAATACAGAATTCTAAGGGAGTCAGAGAGGCCAGAAGCTCAAGAAGCTCAGAGCACTGACTAAAGGAGTCAAGTCTAGAGAAACCTAGATCTGTCTGCAGAGTATGGAGAGCCAACAGGATAAGATGGTATTCTAAACCCATAGGTTCAGTTGTAAACCAATGGAGTTGAGTGTGGAACTTGTAAAAGAAAGATTGCCATAATCTCAGAGAGCCTAGTTGAGTTGACTAGAGCTCATGGAGACGTAGCCCAAGAGGTTTGGGTGAACTCCTAATTATATTTTTGTCTTATGTTTTTTTCTTATTTTCTACTTAATTTACCGTTATATGAATTTCATATCAGTTTAAGCAAATGAACATAAGCATTTGAACAGTCTAAACACAAACACAAGCATACACCTATTTCAAATTCTTTTAATTCCGCAAATTGTCAAGCATAAGCTAGATCTTGGGAATATTTAAGCTTTGGAGTGGGAGAGGTTCTTGTAAGCGGAAAAGAAGCTTTTAGTGCCCCATTTCAGATTAGGAGGCATCAGAGCTAGTTATACCATAGCTGGTTCTATCAGAGCTGGTTATATCAAAGCATCAGGTTGATTAACCTCACCTTCAAAGAAGGTGATATCAAAGCCCAAGTGATACTAGAGCAGGTGGTATCATGAAGAAGATGGTATCATGATGCAAGTGGTATCATATCAGAATGCTTGATTGACAGAGCAATCTATTTTCTTGTTTAACTTGAAAGGTATTTGGGTAGTCAAGGATTGATTGTCTGATTGATTTCTTGATTGTTTGTAAATTGACTGTCGTTTGAGTTTGTAGAGGTGAAAGCTAGCTAAGTCGAGGAGAGGATAAGAAGGAAGAAGGGTTGAAGGCATTCTTCTTATCCTAAAGGACCTCAAGGCAATCCTTGAAGCACAAGAGGTTTGTTGCAAAAGGTTGCTTGAATAAGCTCTTTGTTAATTTTGTTTGAAGTTCTCTTGTTCATTTTGATAATGACTACTTCTACAAGTGAGTCCTAAAATTCTTCCTTCATCACAAGATTCTTTGATGAAGAAATGACGCAAGACTTGTTAATCATGATGGATATGGTGAGAGAAATGTATGAGGATGGAAGGAATAACATCATACTTAGAGAGCAGTTGAATTCCATGAAGGAAGAGAAGCAGTTTCTTTTTGACAAATTGTAGGAAATGGAGAGGCAACTTCATATTGAAAATATGAACCTGAAATGGATGCATGAGTTGGAGAACAACTCCTTGTTGCCAAAGAATCCTTGGTCAAGTATCAGCTTGAAGAAGAGGTAAACAATTCTTGTTTGTCTTCAAATTCTTCTAAGAATGTTTATATTGGTTCTTTTTAAAAACATATCAAAGGCATAAGTTCCAAGTTAATGTCCAAGATGGGCTATGAAGGAAAAGGCTTGGGAAAACATGCACAAGGTATTGTTGAGCTAATAATGGTTGAGGAAAGGCCCAAGTATTTGGGTCTTGGCTATGTACAATCTCATGGAGAAAGTTCCAAAGCTGCCATGAAGACAATTGAAATAGTTCCAAGAAGGAGTTTCATTTTAGGTCTTCTACCTCAAGAGTTTAAGGATTGTATTCATGGGGAATGCAATAGCTTGAAGCATACTTTGCAGAAAGAAGGTGTATATTAGCATACACTTGAACCAGAGAGCTGTGGAAACTATGTAAGCAATGAAGAGGTTGATGGTGTTCCAGAGGGAGCTACTTCTTCATTTGATTCACCTCCTCATGAAGGAAATAAAGGTGAAAAAGAAAGGTATAAATATATTTCTAATCATATTCTTTTTTATTATGTTCAACATGGTAAATTTCCATATAAGCATGGGAAAAGAATTGCATGTTCCTTTTGTGGGTTGGATAACCATAATGTTTCTAGATGTTGGAAGAGAATGGCCACATATAGGAAACTTTTGAAGGAAAGGAAGCAAAAAACCAAAGGTCCATTGGACAAGGCAAATCATGCTATCAAGAAGATGCATATGCATTGCACTTACTGCCATAAGCAAGGAAACATTGTTGAAAAGTGTCCAACAACGCTTCCACGAAACTTGAAGAAGGTGGAAAGAGAGAATGGTAAGAATGGAAAGGAAGTTTCCATAAATTATGTGTTTTAGGATGATTCACATGTTGCTGTTGATGTGCAGACAAAGGAAGGACCTTTGAAATGGATTGGTAAGGAATGGTTAGAATTATTATCCAATTAAGATTGCATGTATATTGATATAATGCCTTTATTTGCATATCTTTGTTAATAGAATGCAAGTTGTAGGGTTTACCAAGAAGGTGAATGGAAAAAGTTGAGTAGGAGGCTCACTTTATTGTTGTAACATTATGTTCATTTCATCTTCGAAAGTACAGTATGCTTAAGTGAAAGTTGAAGGGTGAAATGCATGCATAATCATGATATGCATGAACACAGGGATGTTGATGTTTTCCTTGTATTTAAACATGTATGTGTGATTAACTTGAAGGGTTGATTACTTTTTTTGTAAACATGCATGTAATGCAATGTTGACTTGGAAAAAGTTGATTTGGTCTCCAAGATGGAGATAATGATGAAGTGTTTCATCTTTGAAAAAGCATGTAGAAAAAGATGTAAAGACATGCTTGACTTGAAGGGTCAATTGTTTTAAAGGCATGTTTTGTTGGCTTTTTTATCTAGTCAATCATTTGTATGCAGATGTAAGACATGGAGGTAATTCACAAGATGTGGAAATCTGTTTCTTTTGTTGAAGCATGAGTTTAAGCCATCCAGTTGTTGTCTGTAATTCTGTTGTTGTTAACAGTTGTTGTTGACAGCATGTCAAATAGGTACAAATGAAAATTTTGTGAAGCAGATGTAACTTCACATTTTTTTGAGCCACCTTGGATCAATGATCAAGGCAAAGAAGTTCAAACTACCTTTGGTAACCTTCTTAGTAGGAGTTTTGCATGAAGTCAGGGAGGAAAATAGTTCTTCCCAGGAGGACCAACACATCCAAGAAGGAAAGTGGTCAAAGGATTTGGTTCAGAGGCACTATACAAGGCAAGTGTACGGAGGCTAAAAGAAGAGGGTGAGGTACTCTCATTTATTGTCCAGATCAGTATATCAATCTTTTGGAGACCAAAAGTTCTTTTTAGTGGGAAGGTGTGATCCAAAATGGATCTAGAATAGACTTCTAAGTCTAAAAATGTTCCTCACAGAGGGAAATGTGAAGGGATGCTCTTGGAAATAGTCCCATTGCATAGATATCTTCAATCTAAATCTAATGCAATTTGAATGGGCTAAAATGGAAATCAGATGAAGAAGTTATTGTAATAAGAAGTTTGCCCATTGTTCTTTGAAAAGGAGGAAAATTCTTATAAAAATGGGCTTAAGACCTTATATGGAAAAATCACATTGGAAGGGTTAAAAGGAGCACTTAGACCAAAGGCAAAAGGACTCCCCCAATAGCGATCTCTCACATATCACATCGGCGAAAGGCTTAAATGTGATATCAGGACCCAGGCAGAGCTGATTGCGATATGCGATGATTGGCATTGGTGATCGACGATCAGAGGAGATAGCGCTAAGGGCCATGTGATGTGCGACTTGCAATTACGATGTTCAGATCAGAGGATCGACATCAGCATGTTCCATGGTATATGGAAAGAACCGCCAGGCTGTAGTGATAGCGATATGCGATGTGCCATATCAACCGTCGAAACAGAAAAAGAATGGATGGGTCTGATTTAATCGGCGATCGGTGATCAATGATCCTCGATACAAAGGGCCAATGCACATTGCGATATGTGACTTGCGATATGTCGATAAAAGGCGTACCCAATGGGTTTATAAACATGATTGAATAATATTTGAAATTTGGTTTATTCAGATTTTCTTTGTGTTTCCCGTATATTGAGGTTTTGACCTCCTGCCTATGTGATTGCGATATGCCGATAAAAGGTGGACCCGATAGAGTTTATAAGTGCGATTTCATAACTTTTGAAATTCGGATTTACAGGATTTCTGTGTATTTCCTGTGTATTGGTTTTTTGGCCATACGCCTATGCGATTGCGATTTGCGATAGAATGGTAGACCTGATGGGTTTATAGATGTGATTACATATATTTGAAGTCTGATTAAATGCTCCATGATGTGTTTTCCTGTGTATTTCCATTATTTGGTTATTTTAGCAAGAGGAAGGAAAAATGATTGGGTGGCCATGCCCTCTGGTTCCTTTCCATGTGTAAACGGATTCTTGTGATGAAACAGTCGGGTTCTTCAATGATGGAGGCGACTGTAATTGATGCATTACAAATAAAAAAAGAGCTCAATTGACAGGGCTACTGAAGGTTACCGAGATTCACTTGGAGGTCGAGCGAACCATTGATAACACAGAGATGCAGAGTTATGCTCAGGAGAAGCACATAGAAGCCCAAGTGGCTCAGGGATGCTTTAATTCTGAGTGCAAGCCCAGAGGAGGTAGTCTATGGAGTCGGGGTGACTTGAAAGCAGAGGGTTGCTTGGAGGTCAAGTGAAACCAGAAGATCATGAGAGCCAGAGCCAAAGCTAGAGACAAAGCCAGAGCTAGAGCCAGAGCTAAGAGCTAGAGTCGAGAGCCAGAGTGCTTGACAGAGGCAGAGCCACCAAAGGTTGGAGGTAGAGCCTTGGAGCCAAGGAGCTCAAAGCAGATTTCTAAGAGCCATGGAGCTGTAATGAAGTTGCAAAATAGCAAAGAGATCGAAATGGTCAATCTATTGCTAATGTCCAAAGTGTGTTGAGGATAGAAGAAGGATTCTAGAGACAATACATAATTCTGAGGGAGTCAGAGAGGCCAGAAGCTCAGAGCACTGACTGAAGGAGTCAAGTCCAAATAAGCCTAGATCTATCTGTAGAGTATGGACAGCCAATGGGATAAGATGGTATTATAAAACCATAGGTTCAATTGTAAACCAATGGAGTTGAGTGTGGAACTTGTAAAAGAAAGATTACCATAATCCCAGAGAGCCTAGTTGAGTTGACTAGAGCTCATGGAGACGTAGCCCAAGAGGTTTGGGTGAAATCCTAATTATATTGTTGTCTTATATGTTTGCTTATTTGCTGCTTAATTTACTATTATGTGCATTTCATATCAGTTTAAGCAAATGAAGATAAGCACTTGAACAGTCTAAAAACAAACACAAGCATACACCTATTTCAAGTTCTTTTAATTTCGCAAATTTTCAATCATAAGCTAGAACTTGGGAATATTTAGGCTTTGGAGTGGGAGAGGTTCTTGTAAGCTGACAAGAAGCCTTTATTTCCCCATTTCAGATCAGTGGGAGATCTAAATCTCGAGGAAAACATGTAAAGATGTGTTGGAAATGTGGAAAGGAAGGGCACTACAAAAGGGAATGTAAATCTAAAGCTCTTGAGAAAGGAAAGGGATCTGATGATGCTCCTTTTGCAACAGCAAAAACCACCTCAGATGAAGGTGGGGATGTGTACTTGGCTTCTTCTTCAAGTACGCATGTAGATCATGAGGCATGGTTGATTAACTCAGGTGCATCCTTTCACTTCACTCCCCATAGAGAGTGGTTCTGCGTGTATGACAAATATGATGATGGTGATTTCTTCTTAGGGGATGATAAGAAGGCTAGAATCATTGGTTGGGGAAAATTCAAGTTGAGTTTGCATGGTGGAAGGATTAGAACACTTCTGGGTGTTCTGCATATTCTTGCATTAGCCAGAAATCTGATTTTTGTAAGAAAGCTAGATAATGCAAGTGTAAAACGGTGTTCGAGAAAGATAATTGCAAGATGGTTCAGGGAGTAATGGAATTGATGCAGGGAATTTGGATTGGAACTCTGTACAAGCTGCAAGGTAGCACTATTATTGATGGGTGCAATAGTTCTGTGGTTCCTGAAAGTGTAGCAGAAAATCTAGTGGTCTCTGGAAAAATACCATGCTATGGCATCAAAGGCTTGGACATATTGGAGAGAAGGGCCTTCGAATACTTTTGGGTAAAGGTATGGTAGAAGGTATGACTAATAGCTCTACAGATTTTGATTTCTATGAAAATTGTGTATATGGGAAGCATAATCGGGTGAGTTTCCCCTCTGGTAGTAAGAGGGAGAAGCAATTATTAGAGCTTGTGCACAATGATGTGTTTGGACCTGTGAAGGATCCATCACCGGGTAAGTGTGTGTACTATGTATCAATTATAGATGATTTCTGAAGGAATACATGGATATATTTCCTCGAGAAGAAATCTGAAGTCTTTGACAAGTTTAAAGAATTTAAGGCTCTGGTGGAAAACCAAATAGAGAAGAACATAAAGGTGTTGAGGATAGATATGGGATAATGTTGGGTTGTGTTAGATTCTTTCCATGACTAGCCCCAATAGTCTAATAGAGGTTAGAGGGGGGTGGCAGCCCCCCTCTATGGGGTCTGGGGCAGTGCCCTAGGGAATTTGTTTTTTGGACCCTATATTAGGTGGGTAGACTTACCTATGGTTTTGTTCATGGTTTTTGTACATGGTTTTGGGCGCGATGGTTTTCGGTCCATGGTATTTTGTAGATCTGGTAAAGGGAACTACAATTATGTTCTAATCCAGGGTTAATTGATTGGGGTTTATAGATGCTTCACCATGTATATATATGTATTGTAACATTGAAGGGAATATAATGAAAAATCAATATGGTAGTCTCGGTTTTTGGGTCCAAGGGAAAATCTCTATGTATATATGTTTTATGTGTTATGCTCTCGCTATTGTTTATTTTCTATTGTTAGAATTTGTATGTAGGTAATTTTTGTATGGGGTTAAAACCTACATTTGGTATCAGAGTTGTTTTGGCTTCAAGGGGACACCTTTGCTGCTGAGGGGTTTTGCTCGAGCTCGTGTTAGACTGTGTTCAGTGGGAGATCCTATGGGATTGATTCTGGTAGTGAATGAAGATGGTGAGAAGTGGAAAGATAGAGATCGATAAATTTAACGGTCAGAGTTTTGAGTTGTGGAAACTCAAGATGGAGGATCTGTTGGTGGATAAAGATCAGTGGATTGCGGTAGATCCAGGTACTAAACCAACGAGAGTGCCTGATGAAGAATGGAAGAAGTTGGATCAAAAGGAAAAAGGCATAATACAATTGTGTGTCTCAGATTTAGTATTGTTGAATGTATCAGGGGAAGATACGATGAAGGCTTTGTGGGACAAGTTAGGGACTTTGTACCAATCTAAGTCTCTGGTGAATAAATTGTTCCTACGGAAAAACTGTATTACCTGAGGTTGAAAGATAGAGACTCCGTCATAGAGCATGTGAATGCATTTAATACTGTGGGAAGTCAGTTTTATCTATTGATATTAAAATTTTAGATGAATATAAGCGCATCAGTTTATTGTGTTCTCTAAAAAATTTGTGGGATAGTCTGGTTATTGCAATAGGTAGTAATGCAACTGCCTTGTAGTTTGATGAAATTGTCTCATCCTTGTTGACGGAGGAGATGAGACAGAAAAATATGGAGAGCTAGAATGGTGATGCCTTTTCTATACATGGATGGTCCCAGAATAGAAACAAAAGTAAGTCCTCGAGTGGGAGATCTAAATCTCTAAGAAAACCTAAATTGAAATGTAGAAAGGAAGGGCACTACAAAAGGGACTTTTAATCTAAAGCTCCCGAGAAAGGAAAGGTATATGATGATGCTGCTTTTGTAGAGGCAAAAACCACCTCAGATGAAGGTGGGGATGTGTACTTGGCTTCTTCTTCAAGTACACATGTAGATCATGAGGAATCATTGATTGACTCAGGTGCATCCTTTTACATCACTCACCATAGAGAGTGGTTCTACGAGTATGAGAAATATGATGGTGGTGATTTCTTCTATGGTAAGAAGTAGAGCAGATGGATGTGAAGACATCATTTCTTCACGGGGATCTGGAAGAAGAGATCTACATGAAGCAACCTAAAGGCTTTGCAGTGAAGGGTAAGAAAGAATTGGTATGCAAGTTAAAAAATTCTTTGTATGGGTTAAAACAGTCACCAAGGATGTGGTATCATAAATTTGATACATTTATACAGGGACTTGGCTTCACGAGAAGCAAAGTAGATCACTATGTGTATGTTAAATTAATTGGTGACCGTGTTATTTATCTAGTCTTGTACATGGATGTTATGTTTCTGGTTGGAAATGAAAAAGAAATTATCCAAGATTTGAAGACCCAATTGTCCTCCAAATTCGACATGAAAGATCTTGGTGCTGCAAAACTATATTTTGGGCATGGAAATAAAATAAGATTAGGCAAAGAGGAAGCTATGGTTAAACTAGAGGAAGTATATCGAGACAATACTGCAGAGGTTTAATATGAAAGATAGTAAACTGATGAAGGTTCCTATTCTTGTAGGTGTAAAGTTATGTGTTGAACAATGTCCTAAGACACAAGAAGAGGAAGAGGACATGTCTCATGTTCCATATGTAAGTGCAGTCAGTAGCCTGATGTATGTGATGATCTGTACTAGACCAAACATTGCACATGCAGTGGGAGTATTAAGTAGTTTTATGTCAAAACCAGGGAAGGAGCATTGGACAACAGTGATGTGGGTTTTGAGGTATTTGCTTGGCACTGATGATTATGGTTTGTGCTATCAAGGAAGACTAGGATTGGACAAAGTTTTGGACATTCATGGATTCGTTGATGTAGACTAGGCTAGAGATTTGGATCAAAGAATATCTACAAGTGGGTATGTGTTTAAACTATTTGGAGGTGCAGTTAGTTGGATGAGTAAGAGACAATCTGTAGTGGAAATGTCAACTATAGAGGAAAAATACATGGCAGCCACTCATGCAATCAAGGAAGAAGTTTGGTTGCAGAGATTGTGTTCAAGTATGGGGTTAGTACAACGAGTTATAAGGATAGACTATGACAACCAAAGTGAAATTTTCTGAGAAAAGAACCCTGCTTATCATTCAAAGACAAAGCACATTGATGTTTAGTATCACTTTGCGAGCGATATGATAGAAGACAAAAAGGTGTTTCTCATAAAGTTGGACACTTTGAAGAATACTGCGGATGCATTGACAAAGTTTGTGAGCACTAAAAAGTTCTCTTGGTGTAGAGAAACAATGGGCATTGTAGGGGTGCATCAATGACTAAGCTCTCCTATGGAAAGAAAACAACAAGTGGGAGAATGTTGGGTTGTGTTATATTCTTTCCATGACTAGCCCTAGTAGTCTAACTGGGGGGTTAGAGGGGGGTCGGCAACCCACCAAGTCAGGGGGTTTAAGGGGGGTGGTAGCCTCCTACAGGGTCTGAGGCAATGCCCAGGAGAATTTTTTTTTGGGACCCTATATTAGGTGGGTGGACCTAACTATGGTTTTGTGCATGGTTTTCGCCCATGGTTTTGGGTGCGATGATTTTTGGTCCATGGTATTTTGTAGATCTAGTCAAGGGAATTATGGTTATGTTCTAATCCAGGGTTAATGGACTGGGTTTTATGGATGCTTCAGAATGTATATATATGTATTGTAACATTCAAAGGAATATAATGAAAAATCAATTTGGTAGTCCCGGTTTTGGGATTCGAGGAAAATTTTTGTGTATATTTGTTTTATGTGTTATGCTCTTGTTATTTTTTGTTGTTGTTGTTGTTAGAATTCGTATGTAGGTAATTTTTATATGGGGTTAAAACCTACATTTGGTATCAAAGTTGTTTTGGCTTTAAGGGGAGGCCTTTGTTGCTGAGGGGTTTTGCTCGAGCTTGTGGTAGACCCTCTTTAGTGAGAGAACTGTTGGATCGATTCTGGTGGTGAAAGAAGATGGTGAGTAGTGGAAAGATAGAGATTGAGAAATTTAATGGTTAGAGTTTTGAGTTGTGGAAACTTAAGATGGAGGATATGTTGGTGGATAAAGATTAGTGGATCATGGTAGATCCAAGTACTAAACCAACGGGAGTGTCTGATGAAGGATGGAAGAAGTTGGATCAGAAGGGAAAAAGCACAATATGATTGTGTGTCTTAGATTCAATATTGTTGAATGTATCAAGGGAAGCTACGATGAAGGATTTTTGGGACAACTTAGGGACTTTGTACTAATCTAAGTCTCTGGTGAATAAACTGTACTTACGGAAAAACTATATAACCTCAGGATGAAAGATGGAGACTTGGTGACAAAGCATCTGAACGCATTTAATACTGTGGTAAGTCAGTTATTACTTGTTGATATTAAAATTTCAGATGAAGATAAGTGCATTAGTTTATTGTGTTCTCTACCATATTCGTGGGATAGTCTGGTTATTGCAATAGGTAGCAATGCAACTGCCTTGCAGTTTGATGAAATAGTCTCATCCTTGCTGACGAAGGAGATGAGACAAAAATATATGGAGAGCCAAAATGGTGATGCCTTGTATGTATGAGGACGGTCCCAAAATAGAAACAAAAGTAAGTCCTCTAGTGGGAGATCTAAATCTCTAAGAAAACCTGTAAATGTGTGCTGGAAATGCAGAAAGGAAGGGCACTACAAAAGGGATTGTAAACCTAAAGCTCCTAAGAAAGGAAAGGGATATGATGCTCCTTTTGTAGAGGTGAAAACCACGTCAGATGAAGGTGGGGATGTGTACTTGGCTTCTTCTTCAAGTACACATGTAGATCATGAGGCATGGTTGATTGACTCAACTGCATCCTTTCACTTCACTCCCCATAGAGAGTGGTTCTACGAGTATGAGAAATATGATGGTGGTGATTTCTTCTTGGAGGATGACAAGAAGGATAGAATCATTTGTCACAGAAAAGTCAAGTTGAAGTTGCAAGGTGGAAGGATTAGAACACTTCTGGGTGTTCTGCATAATCTTGCATTAGCCAGAATTATGATTTTTGTAAGCAAGCTAGATGATGCAAGTGTAAAAATAGTGTTCGAGAAAGATATCCACAAGATGTTTTGGCGAGTTCCCAAATTGGCATTCCCGCGGATAGAAAACAACCACATATTCCCAGATTGGCGTGGTGCTAAACCAGTAACTGTCTGTCTATGGCTCATTCATGGAAGAACTCATATTCTCGAGCATTGCAGAGAGTGGAACTCTATACAAGCTGCAAGGTAGCATTGTTATTGATGGGTGCAACAGTTTTGTGGTTCCTGAAGGTGGAGTAGAAAATCTAGTGGTCTCTGGAGAAAATACCATGCTATGGTAGCAAAGGCTTGGACATATTGGAGGGAAGGGCCTTCGAATACTTCTGGGAAAGGGTATGGTAGAAGGTATGACTAATAGCTCTCCAGATTTTGATTTTTGTGAAAATTGTGTATATGGGAAGGAGAATCGGGTGAATTTCCCCTATGGTGGTAAGAGGGTGAAACATATATTAGAGCTTGTGCGCAGTGATTTGTTTGGACCTATGAAGGTTCCATCACCAGGTAAGTTTGTGTACTATGTATCATTTATAGATGACTTCTCAAGGAATACATGGATATATTTTCTCAAGAAGAAATCTGAAGTCTTTGACAGGATTAAAGAATTTGAGGCTCTAGTGGAAAACCAGACAAAGAAGAAGATAAAGGTGCTGAGATCAGATAATGATGGAGAGTTTTGCAAGAAGGAATTTGAAGAATTCTATAAGAAGTGTGGTATAACACGACAAAAGACTACTCCTTAAACACCAGAGAAAAATGGAGCTGCAGAAAGAATGAACAAGACATTGATGGAAAGGGTAAGAAGCATGCTCAGTGGTGTCGGGTTAGGACAGGAATTATAGGCAGAGGTAGTGGAGACTGCATGTTACCTAGTCAACAGATCACCTTCATCAGTGTTGGATAATGAGACTCCTCAAGAGGTATGGACTAGTAAGAAACCCTCTCTTTCACGTCTTAGGGTATTTGGATGTGATCCATATGTACATGTTCCAAAGGAGAAAAGACAAAGTTGGATAGTAAATCTGAAAAGTGCATCTTTATTGGGTATAAGGATGGTTTAAAAGGCCATAAGTTTTGGAATCCAGCAATAAGGAAGGTTTTGTACAACTGAGATGTGGTTTTTAGAGAGGTGAAATATGTTATTAAACATGAATTCCCATCGAAGGAACCTGAGAAGATAGAGCTTGGGCTAAAAGAGGAAGAATCAGAATCTATAGCAAAAGAGGAATCAGAAGATGAAGAGCCATGAACCCCAGCTGTGAGAAGATCAGTTCGAGAAAGAAGGCATCCAAAAAGGTATAGTTCATCTTCTTTCTGTTCAAATTTTACTTTATCTATTACTGATGCTGATCTAAGAACTGTGAAGGAAGTAGTAGATTTATAGGATGGAAAACTCTGGAAAGAGGTTGTGGTTGATGAAATGGCATATTTTGACAAAAATGAGGCTTGGGACGTTTTGGAGTTGTCGAATGGAAGGAAACCCGTTCGCAGAAAATGGGTGTTCAAGAAGAAGACGAATGAAAAAGGAAAGGTGGGGAAATACAAAGCTCGGTTGGTAGCAAAAGGTTATTCCCAGGTTCTGGGAATTTATTTTGGTGATATTGTTTCTCTTGTTTCCAAGGTAGCTTCTATTGGAATACTTTTATTTGTTTCTACTAATTTTGATTTTTAGGTAGAAAATATGGATGTGAAGACATCATTTCTTCTTGGGGATCTAGAAGAAGAGATCAACATGAAGAAACTTGAAGTCTTTGTAATGAAGGGTAAGAAAGAACTGGTACGCAAGTTAAAAAAGTCTTTGTATGGGTTAAAACAGTCATCAAGGATGTGGTATCATAAATTTGATACATTTATATGGGAACTTGGCTTCACCAGAATAAAAGCAGATCATTGTGTGTATTTTAAATTAATTGGTGACTGTGTTATTTATCTGGTCTTGTATGTGGATTATATTTTGCTAGTTGGAAATGACAAAGAAATTATTCAGGATTTGAAGACCCAATTGTCCTCCAAATTCGACATGAAAGATCTCAGTGCTACAAACTATATTTTGGGCATGGAAATTAAATGATATTAGGCAAAGAGGAAGCTCTGGTTAAACCAGAGGAAGTATGTCGAGATAATACTGCAGAGGTTTAATATGCAGGATAGTAAACTGGAGAAGGTTCCTATTCCTGTAGGTGTAAATTTATGTGTTGAAAAATGTCCCAAGGCACAAGAAGAGGAAGAGGACATGTCTTGTGTTCCATATGCAAGTGAAGTTGGTAGCCTGATGTATGCGATGGTCTGTACTAGACGAGACATTGCACAAGCACTGGGAGTATTGAACAGGTTTATGTCAAAACCAAGGAAGGAACATTGGATAGCAGTGGAGTAGGTTTTCAGGTATTTTGTGGCACTAGTGATTATGGTTTGTGCTACCAAGGAATCCCAGGATTGGATAGAGTTTTGGACATTCGTGGCTTCATTGATGCAAACTGGGTTGGAGATCTAGATCAGAGAAGATCTACAAGTGGGTATGTGTTTAACCTATTTGGAGGTGCAGTCAGTTGGATGAGTAAGAGACAATATGTAATAGAAATGTCAACTATAGAGGCAAAATACATGCCAACCACTTATGCAAGCAAGGAAGTTGTTTGGTTACAGAGATTGTGTTCAAGTATGGGGTTAGTACAACAAGCTATAAGGATATACTATGACAAACAAAGTGAAATTTTCTTGGCAAAGAACCCTGCTGATCATTCAAAGACAAAGCACATTGATGTTCAATTTCACTTTGTGAGGGATATAATAGAAGAAAAAAAGGTGTTACTAGCAAAGGTGGACACCTTGGAGAATACTGCAGATGCATTAAAAAAATATGTGAGCACTGAGAAGTTCTCTTGGTGTAGAGAAAAAATGGGTGTTACAGGGGTGGATCAATGACTAATCTCTCCTATGTAAAAAAAAAACAAGTGGGAGAATGTTGGGTTGTGTTATATTCTTTCCATGACTAGCCCCAGTAGTCTAACTGGGTGTTAGAGGGGGGTCGGCAGCCCCCCTTGTCAGGGGGTTTGAAAGGGGTGGTAGCCCCCCTCTATGGGGTCCGGGGCAGCACCCCCACGAAAAACCTTTTTTGGACCCTATATTAGGTGGGCAGACTGACCTATAGTTTTGTGCGTGGTCTTCACACATGGTTTTGGGCGCGATGGTTTTTTGTAGATCCGGTCAAGGGAACTACAGTTATGTTTTAATCCAGGGTTAATGGATTGTGTTTTATGGATGGTCTGCATGTATATATATATATATATATATATATATATATATATATTGTAACATTGAAAGGAATATAATGAAAAATCAATCTGGTAGTCTGAGTTTTGGGATCCAAGGAAAATGTCTATGTATATTTTTTTTTATGTGTTATGCTCTTGCTATTGTTTATTTTTTGTTGTTAGAATTCATATGCAGGTAATTTTTGTACGAGGTTAAAACCTACATTTGGTATCAAAGTTGTTTTGGTTTCAAGGGGATGCCTTTGCTGCTAAGGGGTTTTGCTTGAGCTTGTAGTAGACCCTATTTAGTGGGAGATTGATCTGAAAATGGAATGTACTTGTTTAAGGGTGCAAGGTATCCACTTTCCATAATTTCAAATGTGAGTGATACACTTCAAGTGACCTTTAAAAAGGTGAAAACTTCCTATTTCTTATACATAGATAGACTATAGGGGCATTCACCAGGCATGTCACCTCTAAAGAGAGGATGAGTTCCAGAGGCTACCTGGCCCTCTACAGGCTCTGCCTAAAGAAATAGCAAAGTAAACACTTAGAAGTCTTTGACATACACATACTTGAAGTTTGATGTCTTGCGGAATAAGACAAATAACTTTATGTAGCTGAATAGGTGATTATGTGTGTATGCAAGTTATGTATATTTTCTATTTAACACTTTATGTCAGTTTTGTTTAGCATACCATCTTCAGCAAATAAAGACACCAAAATGATAAAGCAGTTCACCCCTTCTGGGCTACATCTGTTGGGCCAAGCCTCTCCAACAAGGCTTGTCCTCTTGTATTAAAAATGATACAAAGGCTAATACAAGAATATGAGTGTCTCTCAAAAGATAGATCTGACTGTAAATACAAAATCAGAAGATAGGAATTAACTAAACATGCTCTTTCCCAAGCACTAAAACAGTGAAATTGTACCTTATACAATACTTTCCCCAGTTGGCCCTAGTGGCCCTTTAAAATTTCATGGAGAATTTCAAGGTGAAGATGACCTCAATTGGTTCTGAAACCTCTACCATTAGACTCAGAAGGTCAAAAATAGTAGACATAGGCTTTTGAATCACCAAAAATGGATGAACACAGCCCCCAAACAACTCAAGCACTGAAAAGGCCCTAGTGGCCCTGAAAGCTTCCCTGAAGCTAAACAGTGAGAAGAATGCCTCAACAGGCAAAACAAGCTGTAGAAATGGATTCAGAATGCTGAAAACCTTCAGGAATGACCTTTGTTCCACATTCACTGGTTGCACAATTCCCAATGCAGCTCCCAAACTGATTTGGTCCTAGTGGCTCCTAGAGCTTCCACGAAGCTAAAACACCTACAAATGACCTCATATGGCTATGAAACCTATTCCCGTGGCTTCAGAAGGTCGAAGAGACCCAAAATAAAAATAAAAATCGTCCAAAACGGACTTTCCTAGCCAAAGTTATGGCCATTTACTCCCAACTGCCAGTTGCCCTTGAAAAACTCCAACTAATTGTAGTGGAGGTCCAGATAGGTCTGCAAATTATGGCGGGACCACCCAAATTTGGTGCTCCGCCAATTCCACCACTAACTGACCGCCGGTTCCCTGGGTAGTGGTCGCATGACGTGGTCATATTACATGGGGGCTGGCCCGCTTTGGTTTCCGCCCAAACCAAATTTAAACTTTAAGAGATGTTTCTGCCGCTCACCATTCAACATCCAGTGCTGTGATACGATGGTAAAATGTTTGGTTATATACTTGGAGGTCATGGGTTAAACCATGCTCGACCCAACATTTAAATATATGCGCCCACATATGCTGACGTCACCTTGGGCCACGTGGCGGCCTTCGGGCTTGCCATGTGGCAACCTGTGATTGGCTGCCCAAAAAGGAATATTCCTTAGAATATTCTACAAAATATCCCAAGAATATTCTATGGAATATTCTTTTTTTATATTTTTTTTGAAAAATATTCAAAAATTAAGGGTTATTGGGCGATTTTGTTTTTGGTATAACTTTCTCATACGACGACCGTTTTTCGAACCATTTGCAGTGCCAGAATCAGGAGGACAAGATCTATCCGGTCATTTAGGATCAAACCAGTTTTGATCACTTTCATTTTTGACCATTTTACGACACTTGGTCCTAAGCTCCTGATCACACCTCCCAAATGAGAAGGCTTTTGGTCCCCAAAAGCTTACTAAATCTCTGAACTGAACTGTACAACACTTGAGGAACATAAATATCCTCTTCCGTTCAGCCAAAAGAGCATATTGATGCCAAAATGTCCTACCTTGCTAACTGTCGTCATGACGACTTTTTCCTGCATAAGCCAAGTACTCGTCGAATCCCGACCAAGTTCTTTCACCAGCCAAATCTAAAATTGCAGGAACCAGCAATGAAACTTGCTGATATATGAGCTGAAATATTCCTCTGAACATGTGAGCTTGCTAACTGTCATGATGCCCATCTATGGCACCTCCGCTCCAGAAGAATAGCTGCTTCCCAAATGAGAAGGCTTTTACAAAGATGAAACACTTCATCATTTCTCCTCTTTACAATCTTGGAGATCAAATTAACTTTTTCCAAGTCAATATTACATTACATGCATGGTTAAAAACAAAGTAATCAACCCTTCAAATTAATCACACATACATGTTTAAAATACAAGGAAATCATCATTATCCCTATGCTCATGCATATCATTCTCATGCATGCAAGTTATCTTTCAACTTTCTCTTAAGTACAATCAAAAGTACAATATCGTTGATCACATGTACATGTACTTTCAAAGCTGAAATGAATATAACTTTCGCTATGATAGAGTGGGTCTCATACTCAGCTTTTATCTTCATGGCAAAAATTTTGCAACAACATAAAAAAACATGCATACATCCAAAGTTTGTATGTACAAAAGGAGTATGTCTTACTGTGTCAAGAAGTCCATCCACTTCTTACCAAGCCACTTCAATGGCGATTTTTGTTGCAGCAACATTTCTTCATGTGAATCTTCCACATCGATAATGGAATCCATAGATCCACTTGCGCCAATGTTTTTGTCCTCAAGTTGCATGTGCTTTGGATGACTTGTTGGATGCAAGGTCCAACAATGAGAAACATGATGTCCCTTCTTTTGACAAAATTTGCAACTTTCAAGCACTTTCTGAGAAAGTTTTCTTTGCCTCTTCTGCTTCTTGTGTGCTTTCTTCTTCAACCAACATCTTGAAGAAACATGGTTAAATCCACCACAAAATGCGCAACAAAACTTCCTCTTTTGCTGCATAGAATGTCCATCCTTTTTGTCTTCGAGAGACGATGAACTAGTAGAGGAGACAACTTTCCTTTTCAGACTTTCATCACTGTGCTTGTCTTGAAAATTGTTTACATTTTCATGCTCGCCATAAGCGACATGTTTACCCTCTACTTGCTGCAATGATGGCTTAAAACAATGGAAATCATCCTTAAAACAATTTTGGCATATATTCATTTGAGAACTTGGGATAAAGGTTCTTTTTAAATTTGCATCACATGCATTCAAGGATTTGAATTCTTCACCATTAAACTGTTCATATCCAAGACCAGCATTCTTGGGTCGCTCCACAACTGAAATAGGATCAACCATACCTTGTGCATGCTTGCCCAAACCTTTGCCTTCTTGATAGCCCATCTTGGACATCAACTTGGACCCTATGCCTCTGGTATGTTTCTCAAAAGAACCAACACACTTTTCAATTGAGGAAATTGAAGACAAGTTTGAATGATTTACCTCATCCTCATGCATTTTCTTGGACAAAGCTTCTTGAGCTTCAAGGAGTTGTTTCTCCATGTCATGCAGTCTTTGGAGAATTATTTCCTTCTCATCCTTCATAGCCAATAATTGTGCATGAAGCTTAACACTTTCTCTTTGATCCTCAATGAGAATCTACACCATGTCCTTCACCTTAATGAACTCATTCTTCATTTCATCATTGAAGAATTTTGTGAAGGAGGAACCTTCACTTGTGGAAGAAGTTGACATTATGTAAATGGTCAATTAAACAAAAGAAACTTCCAAATAAGAGTTCTCAAAACTTTCAATCAAATGACAAGCTTTAACCAAATGTAAAAAAAAAAACCCTTCTTATTCAAGCAACCATTTGCAACAAATATAATAGTCAATCTCTCACACTGCTTTAACACCTTTTGCACAAAACAATGCTCAACCCGAGCTTTGATACCATTTGATCTAACCTCTAAAAAGGTGAAAAATTCCTATTTCTTATATAGAGATAGACTATAGGGGAATTCACCAGACATGTCATCTCTAAAGAGAGGATGTGTTCTAGAGGCTACCTGGCCCTCTACAGGCTCTGCCTAAAGAAATAGCAAAGTAAACACTTAGAAGTCTTTGACATACACATACTTGAAGTTTGATGTCTTGCGAATAAGAAAAATAACTTTCTGTAGCTGAATAGGTGATTATGTGTGTAGCAAGTTATGTATATTTTCTATTAACACTTATAATCAATTTTGTTTAGCATAACCATCTTCAGCAAATAAACACCACAAAACGATAAAGCAGTTCACCCCTTCTGGCTACAATCTGCTGGACCAAGCTCTCCAACTAGGCTTGTCCTCTTGTATTAAAAATGCTACAAAGGCTAATACAAGAATATGAGTGTCTCGAAAGACAGATCTAACTGTAAATACAAAATCAGAAGATAGGAATTAGCTAAACATGCTCTTTCCCAAGCACTAAAACAGTGAAATTGTACCTTATATAGTACTTTCCCTAGTTGGCCCTAGTGGCCCTTTAAACTTGCATGGAGAATTTCGAGGTGAAGATGACCTCAATTGGTTCTAAAACCTCTGCCATTAGACTCAGGAGGTTAAAAATAGCAGACATAGGCTTTTGAATCACGAAAAATGGATGAACACAGCCCCCAAACAGCTCAAGCACTGAAATGGCCCTGGTGGCCCTGAAAGCTTCCCTGAAGCTAAAAAGTGAGAAGAATGCCTCAACAGGAAAAATGAGCTGTAGAAATGGATTTAGAATGCTGAAAACCTTCAGGAATGACCTTCATTCCACATTCACTGGCTGCACAATTCCCAATGCAGCTCCCAAACTGATTTGGCCCTGGTGGCTCCTGGAACTTCCATGAAGCTAAAACACCTTCAAACTACCTCAGATAGTTGTGAAACCTATGCCCATGGCTTCAGAAGGTCGAAGAGACCCAAAATAAAATAAAATAAATTCGTCCAAAACGGAATTTCCTAGCCAAAGTTATGGCCATTTACTCCCAACTGCCAGTTTCCCTTGAAAAACTCCAGCTAACTGTAGTGGAGGTCCAGATAGGTCCGCCAATTATGGTGGGACCGCCCAAATTTGGTGCTCCACCAATTCCGTCGCTAACTAACCACCGGTTCCCTGGGTAGTGGTCGCATGGCATGGTCATATTACATGGGGGCTGGCCCTTAAGGGCTGGCCCGCTTTGGTTTCCACCCAAACCAAATTTAAACTTTAAGAAATGTTTCTGTCGCTCACCATTCAACATCCAGCGCTGTGGTATGACAGTAAAACGTTTGGTTATATACGTGGAGGTCATGGGTTCAAACCACGCTCAACCCAACTTTTAAATATATGCGCCCACATATGCTAACGTCACCTTGGGCCACGTGGCGGCCTCCGAGCCTGCCACGTGGTAACTTGTGATTGGTTGCCCAAAAAGGAATGTTCCCTAAAATATTCCAAAGAATATTCTACATAATATTCCAAAGAATATTCTACGAAATATTCTTTTTTTAATATTTTTTTTTTAAACTATTCAAAAATTAAGGGTTATTGGACGATTTTGTTTTTGGCATAACTTTCTCATACGGAAACCATTTTTCGAACTGTTTGTAGCGTTGGAATTAGGAGGACGAGCTCTATCCATTCATTCAGGTTTGAACTAGTTCTGAGCACTTTCATTTTTGACCATTTTACGACACTTGGTCCTGAGCTCCTGATCAGAGATCTGCAGGATTGATTCTAGTGGTGAAAGAAGATGGCGAGTAGTGGAAAGATAGAGATCAAGAAATTTAATGGTCATAGTTTTGAGTTGTGGAAACTCGAGATGGAGGATCCGTTAGTGGATAAAGATTAGTGGATCACGGTAGATCTAGGTACTAAACCAACAAGAGTGTTTCATGAAGGATGGAGGAAGTTGGATTGGAAGGAAAAAAGCATAATACGATTATGTGTCTTAGATTCAGTAATATTGAATGTATCAAGGGAAGCTACAACAAAGTATTTTGGGACAAGTCAAGGAATTTGTACCAATCTAAGTTGCTGGTGAATAAATTGTTCCTACAGAAAAAACTATATAACCTGAGGATGAAACATGGAGACTCAGTGACAAAGCATCTTAATGCATTTAATACTATGGTAAGTTAGTTATTATCTATTGATATTAAAATTTCAGATGAAGATAATTGCATCAACTTAATGTGTTCTCTACCAGATTCGTGGGATAGTATGGTTATTGCAATAGGTAGCAATGCAACTGCCTTGCAGTTTGATGAAATAGTCTCATCCCTACTGACAGAGGAGATGAGACAGAAAAATATGGAGAGCCAGAATGGTGATGCCTTGTCTATACGAGGATGGTCCTAGAATAGAAACACAAGTAAGTTGTTGAGTGGGAGATCTAAATCTCCGGGAAAATCTATAAAAGTTTGTTGGAAATGCGGAAAGGAAGGGTACTACAAAAAGGAATGTAAATCTAAAGCTCCTGAGAAATGAAAGGGATCTAATGATGCTCCTTTTGTAGAGGCAAAAACCACTTCAGATGAAGGTGAGGATGTGTATTTGGCTTCTTCTTCAAGTACACATGTAGATCATGAGGCATGGTTGATTAACTCATGTGCATCCTTTCACTTCACTCCCCATCGAGAGTGGTTCTGCAAGTATGAGAAATATGATGGTGGTGATTTCTTCTTAGGGGATGACAGGAAGGCTAGAATTGTTGGTCATGGTAAATTCAAGTTGCAGTTGCAAGGTGGAAGGATTAGAACACTTCCAGTTGTTCTACATATTCCTACATTAGCCAGAAATCTCATTTTTGTAAGAAAAATTGATAATACAGGTGTAAAAAAGTAGTGTTCGAGAAAGATAACTGAAAGATGGTTTGGGGAGCATTGGTATTGATGAAGGGAATTCAAATTGGAACTTTGTATAAGCTGCAAGGTAGCATTTTTATTGATGGGTGCAATAGTTTTGTTGTTCCTGAAAATGGAGAAGAAAATATAGTGGTCTTTGCAGAGAATACCATGTTATGGCATCAAAGGCTTGGATATATTGGAGAGAAGGGCCTTTGAATACTTCAGGGTATAGGTATGGTAGAAGGTATGACTAATAGCTCTCTTGATTTTGATTTCTATGAAAATTGTGTAAATGGGAAGTAGAATTGAGTGAGTTTCCCCTCTGGTGGTAAGAGGAAGAAACATATATTAGAGCTTGTGCACAGTTATGTGTTTGGACTTGTGAGGGTTTCATCATTGGGTAAGTCTTTGTACTATGTATCATTTATAGATGACTTCTCAAGGAATACATGGATATATTTCCTCAATAAGAAATATGAAGTCTTTGATAGGTTTAAAGAATTTAAGGCTTTGGTGGAAAACCATAAAGAGAAGAAGATAAAGGTGTTGAGGACAGATAATGGTGGAGAATATTGCAACAAGGAATTTGAGGAATTCTGTAAGAAGTGTGGTGCAGCATGACAGAAGATTACTCCATACACACTTGAGAAAAATGGAGTTTCAAAAAGAATGAACAAGATGTTGATGGAAAGGGAAAGAAGCATTCTCAGTGGTGTCGGGTTTGGACAGGAATTCTGGGCAAAGGTGGCGGAGACTGCATGTTACCTGGTCAATAGATCACCTTCATCAGCGTTGGAGGATAAGACTCCACAAGAGGTATGGACTAGTAAGAAACTGTCTCTTTAACATCTGAGGGTATTTGGATGTGATGCATATGTACATGTTCCAAAGGAGAAAAGAACAAAGTTGGATAGTAAATATGAAAATTGCATCTTTATTGGGTATAAGGATAGTTTAAAAGACTATATATTTGGAACCTAGTAACAACGAATGTTGTGTACAACAGAGATGTGTTTTTTAGAGAGGTGAAAGACATTATTAAACATGAATTCCTATCAAAGGAACCTGAGAAGATAGAGTTTGAGCTAAAGGAGGAAGAATAAGACTCTATAACAAAAGAGGAATTATAATATGAAGAGCCACAAACTCTTGTTGTGAGAAGAATAGTCTGAGAAAGAAGGAAACCGGAAAGGTATAGTCCATTAGCTTTCTATTCAAAATTTTCTTTATCTATTACTGATGATGATCCAAGAACCGTGAAGGAAGCAGTAGATTCAGAGGATGGAAAACTCTGGAAAGAATCCATGGTTGATGAAATGACATCTTTGCACAAAAATGAGGCTTGGGATCTGGTGGAGTTTTTGGCTAGAAGGAAACCCATTGGTAGCAAATGGGTGTTCAAGAAGAAGACGAATGCAGAAGGAAAGGTGGAGAAATACAAAGCTTGGTTGGTAGCAAAAGGTTATTTTGAGGTGTCGAGAATTGATTTTAGTGATATTTGTTCTCCTGTTGCCAAGGTAGCTTCTATTAGATTACTTTTATCTGTTGTTGCTGCTTTTGATTTTGAGGTAGAGCAGATGGACATGAAGACAACATTTATTCACAACGATCTGGAAGAAGAGATCTACATGAAGCAACCTAAAGGCTTTGCGATGAAGGGTAAGAAATAACTCGTATGCAAGTTAGAAAAGTTTGTGTGTGGATTAAAACAGTCACCAAGGATGTGGTATAAGAAATTTATACATTTATACGTGGACTTAGCTTCACTAGAAGAAAAGTAGATCACTATGTGTATTTCAAACTAATTGGTGACTGTTATTTATCTAGTCTTGTATGTGGATGATATGTTGCTGGTTGGAAATCAGAATGAAAATAACTAGGATTTGAAGACCCAATTGTCCTCCAAATTCGACATGAAACATCTTGGTGCTGCAAACTATATTTTGGGAATGGAAATTAAACGAGATCAGACAAAGAGGAAGATCTGTTTAAACAAGAAGAAGTATGTTGAGACAATACTGCATAGGTTTAATATGCATGATAGTAAACTGGTGAAGGTTCCTATTCTTGTAGGTGTAAAGTTATCTGTTGAATAGTGTTCCAAGACATAAGAAGAGGAAGAGGACATGTCCCATGTTCCATATGCAAGTGCAACTGGTAGCCTGATGTATGTAATGGTTTGTACTAGACCAGACATTGCACATGCAGTAGGAGTATTGAACAGTTTTATGTCAAAACCAGGGAAGGAGCATTGGACAAGAATGAAGCAGGTTTTCAGGTATTTGCATGGCACTAGTGATTATGGTTTGTGCTACCAAGGAAGACACAATTGGACAGAGTTTTGGACATCCGTGGTTTTGTTGATGCAGAATAGGCTAGAGATATGGATCATAGAAGATCTATAAGTGGGTATGTGTTTAACCTATTTGGAGGTGCAATCAGTTGGATGAGTAAGAGACAATCTGTAGTGGCACTGTCAACTATAGAGGTAGAATACATGACAGCCACTCATGCAAGAAAGGAAGCAGTTTGGTTGCAGAGATTGTGTTCAAGTATGGGGTTAGTAAAACGAGCTATAAGGATAGACTATGATAGCCAAAGTGTAATTTTCTTGGCAAAGAAATCTGCTTATCATTCAAAGACAAAGCACATTGATGTTCAGTATCACTTTGTGAGGGATATGATAGAAGACAAAAAGGTGTTGTTGGTAAAGGTGGACACTTCGAAAAATATTGTAGATACATTGACAAAAGCTATGAGGATTGAGAAGTTCTCTTGGTGTAGAGAACCAATGGGCATTGGAGGGGTGGATTAGTGACTAAGCTCTCCCATGGAAAGAAAACAACAAGTGGGAGAATGTTGGGTTGTGTTATATTCTTTCCACGACTAGCCCTAGTAATCTAACTAGGGGTTTAGAGGGGGGGCAGCAGCCCTCCTTGTTGGGGAAATTGAGGGGGGCGGCAGCCCCCCTCTACGGGGTCTAGGGCAGTACCCTGGGGAAAAAAATTGGACCCTATATTAGGTGGGCAGACTTACCTATGGTTTTGTGCATGGTTTTCACACATGGTTTTGGGTGTGATGGTTTTTGGCCCATGGTATTTTGCAGATCTTATCAAGGGAACTGTGGTTATGTTCTAATGTAGGGTTAATGGATTGAGGTTTATGGATACTTTGACATGTATATTTATGTATTGTAACATTGAAAGGAATATAATGAAAAATAAATCTGGTAGTCTCGATTTTTGGATCCAAGGGAAAATCTTTGTGTATGTTTATTTTATGTGTTATGCTCTCTCTATTATTTATTTTCTATTGTTAGAATTCGTATGAAGGTAATTTCTATATGAAATTAAAACCTACATTTGGTATCATAGTTTTTTTGGGTTCAAGGGGATTCCTTTGCTGCTGAGGGGTTTTTCTCGGGCCTGTGGTAGACCCTGTTCAGTGGGAGATCTGCGGGATCGATTCTGGTGGTGAAAGAAGATGGCGAGAAGTGGAAAGATAGAGATCGAGAAATTTAATGGTCAAAATTTTGAGTTGTGGAAACTCAAGGTGGAGGATATGTTGGTGGATAAAGATTAGCGTATCGCGGTAGATCCAGGTACTTAATCAAAAGGAGTGTCCGAGGAAGACTGGAATAAGTTGGATCGGAAGGAAAAAATAAAAATACGATTATGTGTCTCGGATTTAGTATTGTTGAATGTATCAGGGGAAGCTACAACGAAGTATTTATGGGACAAGTTAGGGACTTTGCACCAATCTAAGTCTCCAGTGAATAAATTGTTCCTATGGAAATAACTGTATAACATGAGGATGAAATATGGAGACTTGGTGACAAAGCATCTGAACACATTTAATATTGTGGTAAGTTAGTTATTATCTATTGATATTAAAATTTCAGATGAAGATAAGTGCATTAGTTTATTTTGTTCTCTACCAAATTCGTGGGATAGTCTCATTATTGAAATAGGTAGCAATGCAGTTGCCTTGCAGTTTGATGAAATAGTCTCATCTTTGCTGATGGAGGACATGAGATGGAAAAATATGGAGAGCCAGAATGGTGATTCCTAGAAAAGAAACAAGTGGGAGATCTAAATCTCCAGGAAAACCCTTAAAGGTGTGTTGGAAATGCGAAAAGGAAGGCACTACAAAAGGGACTGTAAATCTAAAGCTCTTGAGAAAGGAAAGGGATTTGATGATGCTCCTTTTACAGAGGCAAAAACCACCTCAGATGAAGGTGGGGATGTGTACTTTGCTTCTTCTTCAATTACACATGTAGATCATGAGGCATCATTGATTGACTCAAGTGCATTCTTTCACTTCACTCCCCATAGAAAGTGGTTCTGCGAGTATGAGAAATATGATGGTGGTGATTTCTTCTTGGGGGATGATAGGAAGGCTAGAATCGTTGGTCGTGGAAAAGTCAAGTTGAAGTTTCAAGGTGGAAGGATTAAAACACTTTCGGGTGTTCTGCATATCCCTGCATTAGCCAGAAATCTGATTTTTGCAAGCAAGATGGATGATGCAGGTGTAAAAACAATGCTCAAGAAAGATACTTAAAAGATGGTTTGGGGAGAATTGGTATTGATGTGGGGAGTTCAAATTGTTGAAAATGCAACAAGATGATGGAGCTTAGTGAAAATAAATCGCCTTCACTAAGTGGGCCCGCAGGCTATTTTTAGCCAAAGTCTATTTTTAGACATATGGGCGAAGTCTATTTTTAGACTACCAGTCAAAAAATAGAACAGTTGAATATTATTAGCTCTTAATAATATTTGGACTATAAACATTATCTTATCCTCTTGCAACACTTCAATTCAAGCTACAGATGTGGCACATACAACTGCCAGAAGGAAATATGCTTTTCCTATGGGTTAGTTGAGCTATTGCATGATGGACTTCAGTTAGAACTCAAGTGATTGAGTTTGGTGGAGTTTATTGAGGAGTTGATGGAGTTGTGTTCAGTTTGACATAGTTGAACTAGCTGTATTTAGTCTAACTAACAAATACACTAGTGATGAGTGCTGTGAATTAATTATTAATCAATTCACTAATTATTAACTCATAAATCAACTAAAGAATACATCAGTTAACTGAGTGCATGGATAGTTCAGTGGAGACAAGTGTTAGAGGTGGGTGAAAGGGTGAGACTACTATCAGTTGTGACTATAGCTATGCATGAGATTTGCACAATCATTGATTGAGATTGCCAATGAGGATTGCATAGTACAAGCCAAGGGGATTCGAGATTGGATCTCATCTATTGTCAACTTGAATTGCGCAGTAGAGGCAGGAAAATAGTGGAGGAGATTTGAACCCGTGACTTGTTCAAATCTGAGCTAGTTTGTGTGTAGCATGTGGAGATAGTACTGAGTACTTGTGAGGAGTATTGTACGATGTATTGTTACATGTTCTTTATCATTATAATATATAGATAGTTGGGGGTTTTCAGTTGCATGCTTTCCCCATTACATATTGTGTTGATATGTGTGATTGATGTTTCAATGTGCGCATGCGATTGTTTTTTTAATTCCGCAAATTGATGATCAATGGTAGAGGAGGTTATGTATTATGCATGCATTATGCAAATAGTGTATAATCAAGATAATCTCTGTGAATAAGTGTTATATTATTCAAATTTCTACATGGTATCAGAGGGAAGTTGATCATCAGCTCTATTATTCTGAAAGTGATTACATTTTATTTCTTCAGGCTGAGTCTGTAATCAGGCCAGGTAGCCTTTGGATTCATCCTTCTTTTGGAAGGTGAGATATTCGGTAAATGCCCATACAATCAATCTCTATACGAGAAATACTTTGTTCTCATGAATTTTAGATCAGAAGCGGTTGAGTTTCGAGCTGGTGGAATTCGAATTTGCAGCAGTGTTTTCTTGGTGTCGAAGTTGAAATGTTTTTCAATGGATTGCGGTTGGAGTATGCCCTTGAAGGCAGCTCGAATTATATTGCATGGAAAGACAGGATGGAGGCAATGTTAGATGACAATGGGTTGAGGGAGTTCATAGATGCTGAAGTCCCAAAGCCTACTGATGTTTCTCAAGTTGAGGCTTGGAAAAAGAAGACAACAAAGTGTCGAAGGATTCGGTTGGAGGGCGTGAAGGATCACATTGTATCCAGCCTGCATGGAAAGGCTTCTCCATACTTGATGTGGAAAGCGTTGACATATTTATTCCAAAGCAAGAGCGACTAGAGGAAGTTGGTGCTCAAGGATAAACTCAGAAACATTAAGTGTGAGAAAGGAGACAATATGCCCAAGTATCTCATGAAGTTCACCTAATGCCTGGATGAGCTGGGAAGTGTGGGGGTGATTGTCGATGATGAGGACTTGGTGAGCTTGGATCTCCTTGGTCTTCCGAAGGGTTCGCATTCCTATTAGGACTTTGTCAATGGTCGGGAGAAATTGCCAGGATGGGAGAGACTTTGGTCTGATCTTGTGCAAGAGGAGATCAGGCGGAATACCAGGGACGGATCTTCACCAAAGGCATCTGATGAAGAAAATTTCGCTTTGGCTACCAAAGCAAAGAAGGGGAAGAACAAGAAAGCTTCTCATTCCAGTGCAAAAGGCAAGAAGCAGGACATGTCCAAGGAGAAGTGCTTTCACTGTCACCAGCACAGATATTATGCCACAAATTGTCCACAGAAGAAGAAAAATAAGCAAGTTGTTGGATCTGCAGTGGGAGAGGCCTTAGCCTCGCAGTTTGAGCTAGATTTTTCATTGATCGCATGCTTGGTATCAAGTTTGATGGGATCGGTATGGTTCTTGGACAGTGGTGTGTATTTTCACATGACAGGAGATCGAGGTTTGTTTTCTAATCTGGATGAGAAAGATCTTGGAGTGCACATCGAGATGGGCGATGATGGTAGATACAGTGCGACCGATATTGGTACCATTTCCTTTGAGAGGGAGTCTGGTAAACCCTTTGTATTGAAGGAAGTCATGCATGTTCCAGGATTGAAGAAGAATCTCATCTCAGTGGCGATGTTAGAAGACAAGGGGTATGATGTTGTTTTCAGCGAGGGAAAGGCCTTCCTGCACAGCAAGACAACTGGTGAGACCCAAAAGATAGGGGTTCGAGTGAGGAACCTTTATCAGTTGCATGTAGATGGATGCGCAGCAATGGCAGGCAAGGCAGAAGGATTGGTGAGCCGGGATGATGGCGAGTTGTGGCACAGGAGATTGGGTCACCTTCACCATGAAGCCTTGAAGATACTGTAGCAGATCACTACAGGGCTTCCTAAAGGCACACTTGCGCAGTCAGATCAGTGCAAGGGGTGTACTTTGGGGAAGTTTGTGAAAGCCACCTTTCACGAGAAGGATAGTTGCGCCACGACAATCCTTGAGAGAATTCACACAGACGTGTGTGGACCTTTCTCAGTTGCTTCGACAGCAAAACACAGGTATTATGTGATTTTTGTTGATGATTTCTCTCGTAAGTGCTGGATCTTATTCATGCAGAAGAAGAGCGAAACATATTCAAAGTTCTGTGAATTCAAAGCACTGGTCGAGAAGGAGTCGGGGAAGAAGGTGAAGGCTCTTAGGAGCGATAATGGTGGTGAATACATCTCGGACGAGTTCAAGGATTTCTGTAAGGCAAAAGGGATTTGAAGAGAGCTCATAGCTCCCCATAACCCACAGCGGAATGGGGTAGCTGAGCGGAAGAACAGAACGATTGTGGGTGTTGCATGGGCAATGTTGCATGATCAGGGCCTACCCTTCACTTGTGGGTAGAAGCATGCAATACAGAAGTTTATGTGCAGAACCGTTGTCCTCATAAGATAATTGGCATGAGTACACCTGAGGAGGCTTATTCTAGTAAGAAGCCTGATCTTTCTCATTTGAGGATTTTTGGTGCTAACGTTTACATGCATGTGACGAAGGATGCCAGGAAGAAGTTGGAGCCAACCGCAGAGGTTGGGATATTTGTGGGGTACGCTGATATGCCTCACAACTATCATGTGTATTTGCCAAACAGTGGTAAAACTGTTGTGCGACAGGATATAAAATTTCAGGAGGAGAAAGCCATGAAGTGTTCGCTTGAGAGGGAGCTACACTTGCATGCATATGAGGAGCTATTAGCTCCTAAGGATGAGCTTCAGGACGTGGATCAACCACAAGATGAGGTTCATGGAGTGGAAGAGACCACTCAAGCAGCGCCAACCTCAAAGGGAGAGAGCGCTTGACAGAAGCTGAGCGACTGGCTAGAGATGCAGAGAAAGTTGTAGGAACACCTACAGCCCAACATAGACAGAGACAGTCACCTGATCAGTACACTAGATACATGGCTCTTATGAGCAAGTGTGTGGTGACTGAGCCATCCTCTTTCAAGGAAGTTGTGGAGGATCCCACATGGGCTTGGGGATGAGGCACCGTTTTTTGCAAAGGTCTTATTGGGGCAAGGAAGGCGATCGTATTGATACTTTTAAATGGAATGAATGGGTAGATCAGGCTGGTGAGGAGCTAAGGATAGCAAGAAGGTTTCAAGGATTCTCCTTAAATAGATGAAAACATGGAAAATCAAACAAATTTAAAGGCAGAGCATGACAATCAATGGATTCTACCTTAATCACTTCATTTGTTCAATTGGAGAAGATGATAGTAAGGAAAACGATACACATAACAACTTACAATTACTGAGAGAAGCACACCATCAAAACATAAAACCACATGGATCCCAAACAGTGCTGCAAAGCCCTGGTCTTTCCTTAGCCAAAAATGCAGAGAAAATATGTACAATAGTATGCCAAAGAAATCCCAAGTGTCCAACCCTAAAAATGACTGAGTGATTACATGATATAGACTAGCCCAACTCATTCCCATGCCTCTAGGGGTCGAGCTCATCATTCTAGTAGCTTTTTCAACCAATTCTAAACCAAGCACTAAAATCTAGGCAATCAAAACAACTTGCCTCTATATGTTAGGAAACTGATTCGTTCATTAAATTTTCACTTGTTACTGAATGAACCCTCTAGAACAAGTAAAAATATGCCAATATTACATCATGATCCTTCAATTACATCAAGATAGGTCAATAATTACATCACAAAGAAAAACTAGTCAAACTGGCCGAATTTTTGAGCTAGAAGGTGAAAAAATGGGCTAAAATCCTCTGTGCACCGTGCCAAATCCTCTGTGCATCGCGCCACTTTGGGGCTAAATTTGTGGCACTTCCCGAAGTCCAAATTGAGCCCAAGCTAGCTTGTTGGAAATCCCGGACTGTATAATTTCCAACTTAAGTGGAATGTTTCAATTTGGTGTCCATTTGCCCCTCCAAAACTTCAATTTCCCAAGACTGCTTCCTGTGTGTCAAAATAGGGGCAGTGAGGTCATTGTTTGAGTGTTTTTGACCTCTTGGGGACTCAAAACTTGCCCAAACTTCTTGTCCATGCACTAGTAGTCATTGTTTTTCATGCCAAATCCATAAATATAAACCTTTTTCCATTTGGAGCTCCCTAGGAAAAGTGCGCACCACGTGGCACGGCGCACAGGGAGAAAAAGTCTGTTTTTTAGTGCCAAAATTTGTCAAAATACCAAACATGCCCCAAATTTCTTAAAATTTGGGCAAGAGTTCCTCCTTTAAGTATCATGCTGGGCTAAAGAGGCTTTGGCCAATATCCGAAGGCGATCATGTTCCTTTTGCCTCTTTTGCTTCTTTGTTGCCTTCCTCAATTTCGTCTTTAGACTCCTTATTCGTGCCATGGAACTCATGTTTCGGGCCATATAATGATAAGTCATGCACCTTAACATGGTTTTCTCCGTATTATCCTTCACCAACAAGTTCTCTAAGTGAATTTTCACTTTCTCTAAAACATACTCTCGGTCCTCATCCTTGTGCTGAATAGGTTTTCTTTGTGCTACCATGATGTGCTGGTGTATGAAACTGTGTATTGCTCTATCGTAATGTAGTTGGATTCTGCCACCAAGGGGAAAAAATTCAACAAGGGACTATTAGGAAGGGGAAAATAGTAAGGGATTAGGGGATATTAGGATAAATTTTATTAGGAAAAGGTAGGAAGATTTGAGGGGTTTTATGTATAGGGTTAGGAGATTTTTTGTAAGGGCTAGGGTTTTGGGGTTTGGGATTTGAATGTAGGAAAGAAAATGTAGGAGAAGGAATTGATGAGCTTAGGGGGGGCGGGGGTAGGAAATGATGAAACAAGGGAGAAATGGGGAAGGAGGAGTGACCGTGATAGCAAAACAAGGATTTTGGAACCCACAACAATTTTCCTTTGAGGCACTTTAAAGGTAGGGTTTCAAGTTTTTGTTTCAATCATTACCATCCATCAACAACCATACCCTAGCACAAACTTGGATGAAACACACAGATGGAGGCTTTATCTACTTGTGGAATGAAGAACTTGCAATTTGGAGGAAAATTCCAATGATTTTAAGGCTTTTTAGCCCAATGCGCCGTGCCTTCCCAGTGCACCGTGCCAGTGTAATTTTTGCACTGTGGTGGGCAGCCCAATGCACCACGCCTTCCCAGTGTGCCGCACCCTTTTGCAGGACCCTTGTAGAGGTCTTCCCAGTGTCACAATTGGGTGAAGGATAGCTCGTTTGAAAGGTATTCGAATCTAATTTCCAACCCAACTAGAAATTTTCAATTTGGAGTTCATTTTCCCTGTCAAAAATCAAATCTCCCAAGATTGTTCAAAATGTGCCAAATGAGGCTGCCTCAAGGTAGAGTGCTTTTACAGTCAACTTTTGAAGGTGTTCCTCAACTCCAAATTGAGCTCATGATATCTCATTGGAAATATCTATGTGTTCAGGTATCATTTTACTCATCAAGCAAGTCTTTTGGCCAACCCTGTTAAGAGAAAACTTGATTTCCCCAAGGCCACTTCAGAGGTGCATCAATTCTCCCGAGGCAATTGTATTTTGGACATTTATATAAAACCATGACACCTGTGTAAACCGTGAAGGATGTTTTTCTTCCCCGGCCTGTTGTGGACAAAAACCTCTCTCATTTTTTCAAAATTCATCTTTTATTGCTCAGAAACATCATTTTAGTAAAACCTACCCCGATGTGTGGAACAAGGGTTTTGTTGAAATGAAGCGAAATGAAGGGGATAAGGGGCTTCTAAATTCTTGAGAAAATTTTTGGAAGTGGGGAGGGATGTTAGGAAGTAGGGGAAAGTGAAATCTCATAAATTTAGTGAGGGGAAGGGCTCCAAAAGGGCAAAACACAGGCCTAGCCTAGAAAATAGGGTTTGTAGCAAGAAACTAGGGTTTGTGTGAAAATGGGGAATTTGGGGGATTTTAGTGATGAGAAGTGTTTAATAAGGTACATTATGGATAGGGGAAGGAGTATTAACATCAGGATACAAGTTTTGCCGATGATTTGACCATCCAAGAGAAATTGCCTTCAAACGCTAGGAGAGGGAAATGAACCTTACCTAGGCACAACTGAAGCATGAACAAGGTGTAAAATGACCCATTGGAACCTGGCATGATTCTGAACGATGGTACACTTAGATGAATGGTGACATGGATCAACATTTGGACAACTTTGACATGAGTAAGAGCAAACCCTAGACCTAATACCTAGTGACCAAATTTTGCTTGAAGACTCACTGAAATGACAAAATTTGACCTTGACACCTTAAAATCACTTTGTAAGAGCATGTTTGATCTCTAGAGGAAGGCTGCAAAGACTGACACTAACACTACCCATGGTTTGCAGACCATGGGATTGTATAAATAGAGCGAGGCTCTAAGTTGTAAAGAGAAGAAGTAAGTCAGTAACATCTAATGATGAAGAATTAAGTCTTATCTAAGTGTAGAGTCAAGTCTTTGGTTCGTATAGTAGGAGAAGGCTCTACAGCTAAGTACGTAGAGGCCTAGTAGTCTGCAGCTGAGTACGCAGGGCGAGTCGAGTTTGTAACCTTTGGAGAAGTAATAAAGAGAAGTTTTACATCATTTTTGTGTATATTTTTCCTGTTTTGTGCATTGAATGTATCAGATATAAATGGAATTTCTATTGTTTATTTGATGTGCAAACTTATATGAATGTGTTGATAAAGTGAATATAGGATAAAGTATCTGTTTACGCAAAGATAACTAACTATTATAAGAAGATAAGTAATATCCGTGGTATAACTAGGGGAAGTAGTTCATTGCTAGGGTAGCATAAAGGCACCTTAGCCCCTGTTGAGGGCCGCGCAAAAGTGATTATAACAGATCGCAAAGGCCTCGTAGGTCAGGATAGTGTTCGAAGCAACCTACACGAGCGTATTCACAATTGGACTAAACCAACCCCTCAGACATCTCAAGGGTGCGAAAACTTGGGTCCAGCATCCCCCCATACTGCTTCAGGTGAGACCTCAGTATGTGCTCCATGGGCTGTTGCTGAAAGGGCCAGTAGTACAGGGATTTGTTTGGCTAATTAACTCCGAACTTGGGTCAGGCCCCCTCAAGCCAACAAGGCTCCAAAATTTAAGTGTAGGAAATTTTTTGAAGGCATTTGTCGAATCGAAAATAATTCTCAACCTCTTCCCTCTTCAGAGAATGCCTTTGTTTCGAACAACAATTATAGGTTTATTCTACAGTTGACCAATTCACTGGAACAAATCAATCGAGCTAAGAAAGACAATCATAATGACAATATGGAATTGATGAACCACATCCAAGAAAACTTGTGGGAGATGCATAATTAGTTGGTCAGCGTTTGAAAACAACAATGACGTATTAAGGAGTATTTGGACAGTTTGGAAACTAGATTGGCTAACATGGAAGGGAATGTGCACTGCAAATTCAAGCCCCTGCCATCACTTAGCTTGGTACCTGATCACCATGTCCTAGTAAATCCTGATGAGATATTATGTTAGTTGGTTGTCTTTTGGTTTTTTTGGGGTTTTGGCATTTTTTCTAGTTAGCTTCTATCAATGTCTATAATTTTGGAAGTTTCCTTTGTATTTGGATATGCAGATGTTGGCCAATAATTCTAGTAATAGTGAGGCCAATAGGTTTCTAAGAAACACCATGAGAAGATGTAACTTTCTGAGTTAATAGAAAAACCTTGATTGATATATCTATATCTATATCTATATCTATATAATATAAGTTTGAATTTTAACGTTATAAATACAAATTCTAAATAATAATAATAATAATAATTACTATTATTATTATTTGTAAAGTCAATTCTATTGATTCCAAAAAAGCACTTTACATCGGGATAATAGAGTATCAACATTCTTTACATTTCTTGTGTTACATGCCAGATTGTCTCATGGTTTTTTCTTTTTTACCCTTTCTTCTTCTTACATCAATCTAACCTTTAGAGCTATCATTGACAACTGAAGATGGATTTGAATCCTCATTATTTTGAGAGAGCTCCATAACTATCAAATCTAATCTAATCATTATTTCTTTCTCATTGTCTAAGTTATTAGACTCATGGGTGCACTTTTTTAACTGATTTTTGGCATGATCATCATTGATTCATTTTCATTTAACTTTTCCAATAGATTCCCCTCTACATTTGGATGAGACAATGCCACTGGGGTTTGGTCAAGCTCTAGAGAAGTTGAATTGTCAGGGGATGACTTTGGTTGCTGAGAGAAGTCCTTCTTTCAACCTATAGAATTCTTGGTGCCTGAAGTAGCCTTTAGATCCTACCATCCATGACAAGGTTTCTCCAACTATTAGGTATTGAATGCCCCTTTTGAAGAAGGACAAGAATTCTGTAGGTGTCCACATTGTTGATAGATTCTACACATGAAAGAATTGTTTTCGTAATCTAGTGGTTGATGATATACTTTTCCCTCACACATGAGGATGATTTTGTGTAGTAATCCTTCACTGAGATCCAATTTAATGCATATTCAGACAAATGTGATGATCCCTTGTTCGAATATTTCATTGTCTATTGTAATGAAGCAATCTATTGAATCTATAATATCTTATAGGATCTCTGGCCGAATCCAGTGGATAGGTAAGTTTGGGACCCTTACCCAACTAGATTGGCCAAATATTTTATGGTAGTCAAATTAAAATTTGGAAATGGCATGGCTGAACTAAAAGAGCAACTTGGCTTGAGAACCAGGGGCCCTGATTGAAAACCTTTTGTTGGTCTTCCATAATTTTAGAGACAATAAAAAATAATCTTTTGAACAGAATAGTAAATCAAGTTTTTGGTACGAGTTCTAGTGAACCCAATCCTTGAGGGTAGATGAAGAGGGAAAATTTTCATTAAAATGACATACAATTGCCCTGCTTTTGTAATCAAATACCCTAATATTAGAGAGAATAATGTTCATTGTAAGCAATGGTGTGTCCTTAGATTTGTCTAGCACATAAGATTGACCTAATAGCTATTTTGGAGTCTAAGAACTGGAACAGGGTTTAAGGGCATCATTAAAGGACACAGGCTTTAAATTTGAGGTTACCCCCTACCCTTGGCACCACCATTCAAGCATGCAATGATAAATATGGAGGCATATTTCTTAATGCCATAATTTATTAGACTATTAGCCATTTTGAGTTGTCTTCCTTCATAAAGTAGCCTCATTTCCCCTACAAGAATTCATGTTTTCCTCAAAATGTTAGCAGAGAGCATAAGTAATGAATTTTATTATTGGACCATGATGCACAAGGACTCCCTAAACAAAGATCTAACAAAAAATAGGATTTTTTGAAATTAAAATTCACATAACCTTGTTTTGTCAAGATTGAGTTTAGCTTTAAAATATTTGGTTCCATTTTAACAAACAAGCTATTTGAGCCTTGATCAAACTCCATGGGAAGAGGAGTAATCTCAACTGGTTGGAGATTTTTATCAAACACCTTACAGTTTCTCCCATAACCTTTGTGAACTTCTCATTCAGGTTTTTCCACAAACAATTCGTTGGACTTGGAAATCCTTAGTATTGCAACAAGAATGTTGCGATTCCCGAGGTTACCAACTTAGACTATCAACTTGGAGTTCGCACAAAATTAAGAGGTGTCCACACTATATGTGAAACACACAATGCGTCCTTCTTTCACTGTTTTGATGTAATTAAGTGAATATCATGAAATCTAACCTAAACTAATAGTAGAAATGGAAATTCTTGAAATGGAAACCTTAACTTATTGCATGAAGCAAAAGACAAGGAAATAATATATATTCTAATTTCATAAATTAAATATCATGAACCAAATATCAATCATTGCATTCAAAAGAGATTAGACCTTATAATAGAGTTCATTAGGTGCTTCATACAATAATCATGAAAATCATCACTCTGCCATTCAATTCATGAACCTGTCTACTAGCCCCTAATTGTGGGAATGTGTTGCAGTGGAAGAAAGGGAAGTCCTGAGTGGTCTTTGGTCTTCCTCAATCATTATTCAATACCAAAGTTCAAAAATTAATTTTTTAAGGAAAATTTGGTCGATTTTAGACAATCCTATAGGATACTCAGGACTGCTATAGGATTGACAAGATTGCTACAGGATTGTTACTCCTCAAGATAACTTTCTGAATGCCAAATAAAATCAATTGAAAATTAGATGGGAAAATTTTTGTTATTAAGTAGGATGTACTGGGACTCCATTCCAAGTGGAATCATTCAAAAATACCTCTGTTAACCACAAATTCATGAATTAGTGAGCTAGTTAACCTATCAAATGCCTAACCTGATCAAGTGAAAATTGTATGGGGTAATTTTTTTTAATAACCTGAATGTTTTTCCTACCCAATAAAAGTGTAATAAACTTGAAAGGAATGCATAACATGTTCCAAAAATTAAAAGAAAATTACTACTATGTTGTTGCAAGAGACTTCTAGAAATTCTAGATTTGTGAACTAGTAAACTAATCCAAGTAGCTCAATGATAAATATGAATTTTCAATTTTTTTATAAGGATGTATCATGCTTTTGAATCTATAAATAACCTGCAAAGAAACTCACTTCAATAATTTAACCAATGTAACCTACAACACAGAAGCATGAATAGTAAAGGTAGAAATAAGATATGTGTTTGGTCAATTTAGTATGTCCTAAATTGCTATTTAAAATTTCAATCTGGGAATCGTAAACTGATGAAGTAAAGTGCACTATATATGCAAGATAACCTTTTTCTTAGTCTTTTGTGGTTTTTGAGTTTTTTAGTTTGTTTTTGGGTTTATCTTCTATGGATTCCCTAGTGTGAGATGGCGAAATTGAAAATTAAGTATGGATGGTAATGGTGATTTCTTCAATGATTTTTCAAACTTAAAAGTTCTCAAAAAGAAGGTTTCCAAACTGACTGTAATGAAATCAATTCTCAAAAGAAGTAAATGTACCAAAATAATGAACTAGTGACAATGGCCCAGTATCCTTACTGCTGTATGAAAAAGTAAATAAAAACTGAACTTAAAGCAACTCAAAGACTGAAAGCAAAGCAAACTAAATCACACTACTTCAACCCATACTCTGACCCTTCACCTTTCGACTCACTCCGGCTATAGGAAGTAATCATAAACAAGCTGAGTACTATGATATCTAAATTGCAGGAATTTAAATTGCATAAAAGGAAACTAAGATTTAACTACTCATTCATATTTCAACTCTTGAAAATGACATAAGTAATTCAATCTCTAACTTGCAGGAAAGCAAACTAAATCATAGTACAACAAGTAATATTTTGATTCCTTACTAATTGAGTCACTTGGCTATAGAAAGGAAATCATAAACAGGTAAGTAATATGATGTCTAAATGGCAGAAAAGTAATTAAGCAAAACAAAACTTGAAAGAAATGACAATGCTGGAATTAAACTTAGTAAACGAAAATCAGCAGAAAGGACAAGATGATCTCATGTCAGTAGTTATCAAAAATATGTAAATTTGCCCGGGCTGCCTACAAAAACCTGTAAAAGAAGCACTGATCAGCTAACGGTTATGGAAAAAAACATAAAGGAAATATGGACAGCAATGAACATCAAAAAAGCACAAAATATATACAAGTAATGATTATAAAAACAGTAAATGAAAGCAAGTAAGAAACTATACAAAGCTTTGGTGTACAGGGGCCCTCTGTAACCTCGGCCAGCCAATTACTTAGTCACAAATCGAATTAAGGAATGTTGTCTTCTCATATATTAAAGTGCAGTAATAAAACAAAGTAAAGTGCAGTATAGTGGGCTGATAACAACAGTCAAAATTACATCTCAAAAACTAACTATCCAGCGTATATCAACGCGTTATTTATAAGTGAAAATGCTTGCAACTAATTCCTAGATTTTATGTTGCCAAGAGACACGTAAATCTCCATGGCCTGAGATCTAGTGTTATGGTCATTATGGCAGTTGAATCCATGGAGTGGTGGCTGCTCGATTCAGTTCACGGGCTGATCGACAATTGTGCCAGTACCTCCAGAAACTAAGGCTCGTGCCACAGAAACCTTCACATGAGCAAAACAGAGTCGTGCCACCACAAAATTCCTCATTTGGCCCTTCCTTTGACCGTCGTTGACCATGACCGTTTATGAGTGATTTGGCTGATCTGAGGGGACACACTCCATGTACACGTTACTTGCATCCTGCCCATGTGGCTAGTTTCTCCATTGGACACCTGTAACATAGCCTTTAACAAAATGGCTGCGGAAACTTAGGCTGGCTGCGGAAAGTGACAAGTTTCCACAGTTGTTTGAACACAAAATCTAAATCAAACAACAGTCATAAACATAGTTAGGAAACCATTTCATAAGCTCTTTTTAGACTAATATGCAATGATTTGACAGCTGGGTGGATGAAGTAAATGGAAAAAAAAAGGCTGAAAGGGTATATAGGGAAGTGCAGGTTTGGGACTCAACAATATGCAAGTGAAAAAGACATTCCAAGAAAATAAAGAAATTCTATAAGAGGGCTCTGAGGCTCCTGGAATATCTAAGCCCAAGGATACTCAAAGTCCTAAGAACGAAACCAAGCTTTAGAAGCTAAAATTAACACAAACTTCATTATTTTAATCAATCCAAGTACATCCCTGCTAAAAATGAAAGTGGAGTTGCTAAATAATAAGTTTTCTCCACAAGAAGACTAAGAAATACATTGCCCTAGAGGAAAATTCGAATTGGTACTTATACAAATATATGGCTAATAATCCTCATTGAAAGGAGGTAGGTTTCCCCTCCAAAATCTCTCAAAGTGGATATGGTTATGTTGTACTATGAAACAACCCCCCCCATTTATATATAGAAATGGATAATGTTAGACATATAAATGGGGACCCTTTTTAAATTTTTAGTCTTTAAAAAATAAATACTAACTCTAAGAAATTTCCTCAAAAAACTCTTAGAATGACCCAAGTTTAGGATCCCCATTGCAAATTGCAAATCACATTTTTCCATGTGATAATCATAAACACCTTAAAGAATTTGCGATATTTAATCAAACCTCCCGTTGCGACATACCGATCAAAACCCCTTAATAAATCACACTCGCATTTCATGAAAGTCGCAAGTAAATAAGACCTACCACAATGTCATCTTCCAAAGATTTGTGAAATGCGATATTATGATATCTGTAATCGCATTTCAAATTATAATCAAGTAACGCATATAACATTGTTTTAAGAACTGTGATGCGCGAATGAAACAGTAAGTATGGGGAGAACTGTGTTTTAATATAATAATGAACAGTTTGACAGGATAATTAATGTTTAGAGGCCCAAGGAGAGGTAATGATTTTCCAAGTTATGTCTAGTTAATGTTGAGTATCTCATTTGAAATCCCCCATGATTCAAAGTATTTTCACAAAGCTTTCACCCTTAATCGCCCAATATTGTATGTGCTGATATATTTCATCCATTTCAGGCAAGCTACAAAGATATGTCACTGTGGAAGGTGATGCAGAAACAAAAAAGGCTGAGCATTGCAAAGTTTGAGCTTACAAAAATGTCCCCTATCTTCTCTAATACGGTCTATAGTGCTCACAAGGGAGCAACAACTTGGGAGGTCATATACAATAGGCTTGAGGATGAGCGTCCCAAGACTACTGTCACAAGAGCAACAACTAACTCAATAAGACCTTCGAGACTCTAATTCAAGGATGTTGTTTGTTCTTTCCTTCATAGGATAGGAGTGAGAGCAAAAATCCTCCCATACGTTGATATGATTAGTTGGGTGGTGAAAAACCTCACCATTGAAGATAGGCAATTCAGGAATTTGAGAGTGGAACTCATGGGGTCATTCAGAGCAGAAGACCTGAAGCAAATGTACCATATACCTAACCCTCTCCTCAGGATTTATATGATAAGGCATACATGGCCAACTTCGCAAAAAAGAACAGAGAACCCCTCACGATGATTCAGGGCTGGAGAGTACTGGAGAACAAGTTCGAATTTGATAAATCGGGTATGTATCCTATAGGCTCTTTGGCAAACCCCTACAACTATGTAGTTTCTATGTTATGTAGATTATACAGGTTACCTAATAATGTTAAGTTTTCCATAGAATGGATTCCTCTGATTGATTCATGTGTTAATTCCCACATTATGAATTAAGCCACCATCTTATCTGATAACCTAGCCACCATCATCACCGAATATCGACATAAGTGATCCTCCTCTCCAGAGAACCTTCCTCCATTCTATTTTAGTGCATACGTTATGGATGACATCTGTTTCTGCACTAAATTTCCAATCATGGGTTGGAAATGGACCTTGCAGGACCCATATCCTATCCATCTCAACCATAACCAAATTTGGGAATCCCATTATATACCCCATTTCTATAAAATATGTCATGTTGTTATTTTTCCATTGCATCAATTAATTTTCAACAAGAAAACCCACAGGTTCTCCCAAGAAGCCGCTACGACCTTCTGGCTGTTGGAAAATATTTTGTTCAAGAATGGTTCACCTACATTAGGGTTTTTGGTACCACAGTAGACCCACATGTCCTCCCTTTGTATGTTTCTGATAAATTGTTAGCAAGAGAAATAGCCCACCAAATCATGGGAAAAGGCCTGGCCAAAGTTCTCAAAGAAAGCAAGAAGTTATTATGGCCATCTTTTCCTATCAGGTGTGGTTCTTTTTCTTTAGAAAATTTTAATCATGCGATAGAGGAATCAGTAAGCCTGGAAGGTCTCAGGCTCCATACTTTGCCCAAAAGGCAATTTGATCTAGACAAGATAGCATATAACATCACCACTTCAGTAAAGATCAAGCCTTAAAAACATGAGGCTAATAATTTTGAAGACCTTTTACAGTTGGCTCAATCCTTTGAACAATCATTCGAATGGGTGAGGACAAATCTTAGTCTTGGATATTTTGAGAGCTTTCAAGAGTTCAAAAACAAAAGGCTCAAGGTAATCCCACTATATTTGTTGAAAATCGAGGACAAGCCTACCCCCCGTGTGACTGTCAATAATGAGGGAACTGATTCTCGCTTCTCATTGCAGATACAAGGAAAGCACTGAATGCAGGGAAGGCCCAAGACAGCAAGACCACAATAGAATCCAACAAGAAATCAACCAAAAAGTAGGGTATGAGTACCCCATGCAAAGATATTGTTTCAGAGATCAAAAGTAGAAGGTTGGAGAAAGAGTGGGAACAATTCAATAAGAAAATATAAGACACTCCCAAGACAATAGACTCCTAGGAAACTATTGAGTATCAAAATCCTCTACATGTTCAAAATAATACAAACTCTGAATCGATGGATGAGCAAGCGATGACATCTCAATAGACTAAAATCATCCTCGCTCTACTCACATCAGAAATTGTCTTAAAGGTGACTGAAATCCCTCCTCTTGATGTATTCTACAGCCCACTACACAAGGTTTTAGTAAGGAGACAAAGGAAAAGGAGAAGGATTGAAACACCTGAACTCCTACCTGGGAATGAGAAAGTGCACATAGTTTGGAAGGACATCCCTTCCAACCCAACTGAAAACTTGACTAGATTTTCACACTTTATAGGAGCATACGCAACTGCTACCATGGAAAAAGCTACCGAAATATCTATTTTGTTGAAAGAAAAATAAGAAAAGATTGCATAGCTCGAGTACTAGCTTGAAATAGAGAGGGAAAGTGTGAACGGGCAGGCCATTGAGCAACTAGCCCAATTGCAACAGAGCATGGTGGTGCTAAAAATAAGCCCATGAAGAAAACATATCAGCCAAAAACATGTAATACCAAGAGTTGCAGCAAGCCATGGAATGATATAAGGATGTTCCTATTGTCGAGGAATTCATCAAAGAGGCGCTAGAGGTTAATTCTCTCTTATTGAAATAGCAAGAACAATTTTGCCAAAAGATGTCACATATCGCTCCTTATCTGATCACTAGTGACCAACTAAGAGATAAAGCAATTGACCAAAAAACTAAGTTTACTGATCTAAACAAAAGAATATCATAGTTCATCGAATGGAAAGAAACAAAAGAGGGGAGGAAAGCCAATATACCTGAGATTAAGGAGACACACAAGGACATTCTTTTCACAGATTGGGACGCAAGGATCGAACAAGTCGAACTAGAAATGGCAAGAGTAGCTAGGGTGTCAAAGAAAATATTAAAGGTGGTAAACCATACTTTGTTTGCCACCAACTTGGTGAAAGAAGGCAACCCAAACAAAATGCTCGATTTGAATGACTTGGATAATAGATGGACGGAAAGAGAAAAAACTCAAAGGAAATCAATCACAAAATTAGCAAGGACTGATTGGGAGTTGTATTGGAAATACCTCGTCAAGCCACACAGTCAAATCATAACCCTTAATTGCTCTCTCCATTTAACTCAACGGATGCTGCCACCTCTCACAGATGCAATTTTTGTAGGACAGATCAGAACACATTTTGGGGCACCTCCTCAAGTCAAACCGATGGCTGATATATGTGATTTGAAGGACAAGCTGGTAGATAACAAATCATCATCATAGCCTCTACTCATCAAGCCACTGTTTATTTTTTGAGTTAGTTAACTAGTTAGAAGGAAGGTTGATTGAAACCTCCTCAAATTTTTGTATAATCTATTTTTGAACATTAGTTAGAATAGTATTTATGCCCTTCTCATGCATTTAGAGAAGGGTCCAAAATTTTATCAAAAACATTTGCAAATAATGCACTATTGTAAGTTTGTGAATGCTTTGGTGAAATTATGGAACATGATCGTTTCTTTTAAATATCATACTACTTTCCTTTTTTTATGCACTTTTATATACTTGGAAGATAATTTGATCTAAAGAAAGGAGTTGATCTATGTCATTAGTCAAATGAGAAGAACTTCACATATATGGTACTTCTATCTTATATGATTAGCCCTATTTTTATTTAATTAGTGACAACACTTTATTTTAATGAATTGTATATGAGATATGTTTTTTCTATTAAAGCATTAATTACACTATTGTATGATGCCTAGGTGAGATTAGATAGATATATATATATATATATATATATCATCACTTATGTGATATAGTTTATACATTTCTTTGACTAACTATTTAGTCAAAGAAATTATCTTTACACGGTATCATCTCTGTTTTATGCATGATTGATCTTTATTATCACATGTCAAGCATATATCTTTGTAGATCACATATTATACAGAAATACCTGGGTTTATATTAGATTAAGTTAGCTAGAGATTTGCATGATAGAATAGGTCATTCAAGTTATCATTACTCTATTACAATCACTCGTAAACCACCCACTCTCATTTTAAAAACCCATACTAGGAAACTGGTCCCATTATCCCTAGTCGGAGCCACCACTTTAAATAGAAAGGAGCTACCTTAAGGTCCAGAACAAGTGGTTATCCCCCATGTTGGAGCAGCAGAAATCTGAGGCTTCAACATTTTGGTGCTTGAAGGTGGGCATCCAATTATGAATGACATATAAATCTAGAGGTCAATCGAAAAACATTCATAAGAGTCAAAATCCCTCCACCACTTCTACACCTTCTAAATCTCATTCAAAATCTCCAGATTAGAAATCTGAAGTTGTAGAAACATCTCCCTCATCTCCTGAAGTAGTAAGACAACCACCTTCTCTAGATTACACTCCCGAGTCTCCCGAAGTCCATTATTTGATACATAAATTGGAATAGATATCCATTTCCACTGAGAAACCAGAAAGGCCCGAAGCTTCTGAAGAAAGTGTTACTTCCTTATTATGAGAAACTGGTGTATTAACTAGATTGCAAATTGAAAAGCTTGGAGTAACTCTTTTTGAGTTTCCCATCCCTCCATGATGTATTAAAGTTATTACATCAAGATCTGAATCAGATACTAGCAAGATCACATCAACCTTCCATCCATTCACTTCTCCATTCATTTCTACTCAATTCATTGCTTCCAAACTATCCACTTCTCCAACTAGTACTGCTACTAGTAGTACTAGCCCAGTAGTAAGTTATTCACCATCTACAGCTACTTTTGGACCAACCTTCACATATTTTCAGTCTCCAACTCAAGCTATGGCTAATCAACCCTCTCAACCTTGGACAAATCTTGGTGTTGTTCTAGTTACTAATCCAAATGCTCGCCCAGCAAACCCAGAAAAATGGTTACCTATGTACAATCCTGATAATGGTCTTGCAGCTGAAGAACATCTAAATAAATTTATGTTAGCCATGAATCTTAATGGAGCTGCACATGAAGAAGTTGTGATCAGACTGTTTCCTTATACTTTCCAAGGATCTCCTAGATCTTGGTATTTTTTTCCTTCTAGTAGGTTTAATAAGAGACTAGGATACTTTTCAAGAAGTATTTATTGCAAAATTTGGTGATGATAGCACCATTGCATCCTTAATCAATGATCTTTCTAACTTAAAAGAAAATTCAGATGAAAGGATAAAAGACTTCAACTCCAGATTTAACAAGTTACTAAACAAAATCCCAGTTGCCTCAAAACTTGTGGTAGATGTACAAATAGAATGGTACATATCCTCTCTTCCTTCTAATATTGCAATTTTTGTAGATAGAGCTAATAAGGCTACCCTTGTAGAAAACATGAAAGAAGCTCTATCTGTAGAAAGAAGTATTATTGCTTTAGAAAAGAGATAACAGACAGATGAAAGGAAGTCAAAGAAAGTAACATTTAAGGATGATTCAAAAAGGAAAACTTCAAAGGACCCTTTTGATCTTGAAGGCCTTCAAAAAGTGTTAAAAACCATGTCAAATGAAATGGTCGAAATCAAGAAGCGGGTTGCAGAATCATCTACTCCCAAGAAACCTTTTCACTCATTTAAATGAAACCCTTCTTCTGCATCACAACCACTGAATATTATTTAAAATGCTGAATCTGATCCAGAGACAGAAGAAGACTCACCAACTGAAGGGGAAGTTAAAACACAAGAAGAGGTTGAATTAAATGGAATGTGGGATTTCATTCTTCCAACTCAAGAAGAAGCATAAGGTATTCTAGTAACTACAAGAAGTGAAAACTCTCCTGATATGTCTATCACAAATCAGAAATAGAAAATTGCTACTCTTGTAAAGCAGAAAACAGTAAGTAAGAAGTCTAAGACTAGTCAAACTGATCTTATTCCACTAGATCCTCCAAATTCTTCCAAAACATTGGTAATCTCAGATATAGTGCAATATAACGTAGTCGAAGATATGAAAAATACAAGGGAAACCATTTCTTTACACGAACTCACTAAACTCAAGCAACAACAGAAAATTCTTTTAAGAGAGTTTAAAGTAGTTCTTGTTTCCCCTCTGCTATCCGCTATAGTTACTCAAGTTGCTTATGATATGGGAAAACCTCCTTCATCTAAAAAAAGTAAATCTGACATATTTAGTCCTAATAGATTATAGGTCTATCTCTTATACTCCTCCATCTCTTCTTACTTATGATATTTTCAAAAGAAATGTCCATAATTGCTTTGTTGATTCAGGTGCCTCTTCAAATATTATGCCAAGGACCATGTGCACCAAATTGAATATTACACCTTGAAAATCTGCAGTACATATAGTTCAATTGGACAGGACAAAAGTAGACGTACTTGGAGAAATAGCATAATTTTCAATTAGGCTTTCCTCTAATCCAAAATTTTCACAAATAATCGATATTCTAGTGGGTGATATCTCTGAATTTTATGGTTTAATTATAAGTAGGGATTGGTCTAAAAAGTTGCACAGATACTTTGCAACTGATTGGTCTCACATGTGGTTACCACACAATGGTAAACCAAATCAAATTAGAGTAAACCGAGAAAAGTTCATGAAATACACAGTCACTGATCTTGAGGGAAGCAATGAACCTATTGCCTTCACCAATAATATCATTGATAATTACTTAGCTGAGTCATTTCTAGGATCTTTTAATGCTCAAAGGTCCCCTTTTCCTAATGATGTTGTAGTGTCTCAAATAGAGAATTTTTCACAAACAGATGCTTCAAAGTGTGTTAATATAGTAAATAAAATTGTAGATAATACATTATTTTGGACTCTATATTTTGATGACTCCAAATCTAAAGATGGTGCAGGTGTAGGATGTATTTTAATCAACCTGCAAGGAGAGAAAACCATGTAGCCTATAGACTTGAATTTCAATGCACCAAGAATACCGCAGAATATGAAGCATTGATTCAAGGGACGTATAAAGTAATTGGCCTTAATGTCAAATATTTGCAAGTATTTGGGGATTCTGAAATAATTGTTAAATAGGTAAGAAATACAATTACTTGTGTGTCTGGGCACCTTAAACATTATCAATCTCTTGTCTAGAATCTTACTTCTCTTTTCACTGCTTTTAAAATTTCTTCACTTCCCAGATTGCAAAATGCAAGTGCTGATTTACTTGCTATTATGACATCCAAGCTTATATCTTTTGAAGAATTTAGTCCAGATAGATTTTCAATAGAGTTAGTTTTTAGGCCATCCATTCCCAATAATGTGACAAACTGGAGAGTGTATAATAATGATGTGGATATAATCTATTTCCTTGCATCAGAAGGGTCTTATGAGGAATAGACCATAGATAAACATGAGCATGATCTACAAATCTACCATAAACAAGATCAAAACCAAATTCCGAAGTCTGTAGTTAAGATGAAAGATCTCTATGACTTAAAGGATAGATTCAAGAAAACCACCAACTCCAAAACTCAGAATTCCACTTTGAGATTTGAAGTGGTAAACCTAAGGTCAACTAAAGAACCTCAAAATGTCAACCTAGGTCTTGGTTTATCATCTGAAGAAAGGTTGTCATTCCTTAAGTTCTTAAAAATGTATAAAGGTGTCTTTGCCTAGGATTATGCAAATCTCAAGACCTATGATACCTCTGTAAATCAACATACCATACCAATGACTTCGAATGAAAATCTAGTACAACAAAAGCTTAGAAAAATTCACCCAAACCTTGAAAGTCAAATCAAATCTGAATTAAACAAGCTCCTCAAAGACAAAATAGTATTTCCTTTTAGACACTCAAAATGGGTATCAAATATGATCCTTGTAAGGAAAAATAATGGCATTGATTTTAGAAATCTAAATAGAGCTTGTCAAAAGGATAACTTTCCACTGCCTACTATGGAGCAAATATTGCAATCAGTTGCAGGTTCAGAATTAATGTCTTTTCTAGATGGATTTTCAGGATACAATCAAATTCTTGTACATCCAGATGACATATTAAAGACAACATTCAGGACCAAGTGGGGAACATATTCTTATTAGAAGATGCCTTTCAGACTCATAAATGCAGGTGCTGCATTTCAAAATGCTATGGATATTGCATTCAAAGGTCTGATTAATAAATTAGTTGTTATTTACCTAGATGACCTAAAGCATATTTTTGAAAGATGCAAGAAATATGGCATTTCCTTAATTTCAAAAAAAGCTTATTTTGCTTTACCAGAAGGTAAATTCCTTGGATTTATAGTGTCCAAGAAAGGGATTTACATCGATCCTAACAGAGTCCAAGAGATTGAAAAAATTCCTCTCCCACATAGCAAAAATACCATGCAATCGTTCCTAGGCCAGATTAATTTTGTAAAAAGATTTGTTTCATTTTCACAGATTGTCCTATCCCTTCAAGAAATGATAAGAAAAAACATAGTCTTCAAGTGGGGTAAAGATGAAAAAGAATCAGTTGAGCTGATTAAAAAATCCGTTGTCAATGCTCCTTCTTTGACAACCCCTGACTTTCTCAAACCTTTTGTGTTGTACAATTTTTCATCCGATACATCATATGCAGTGGTTTTAACATGGTTGAATGAACGAAATATCGAGGCACCCATCTCTTTTTCCAGTTCTAACTTGCAAGGCGCTGAGTTAAATTATTCAGCTCTTGAGAAACAGGCTTTTGTTGTTTTTAAATCTTGAAACATTTCAAAGCTTATCTTCTTAAAACCCATACAAAAATAGTAGTACCTTACCCTGCAATAAGGCAATTATTGATTCAAAGAGAAGTACGGGAGAAAAGAGCCAATTGGGTTACTTTGCTTCAAGAGTACGTTGTAAAAATCCAACCAGCTAAATTTGTTAGGGACCAAGGATTTTGCAGAATGTTGACTGGAGCTTCCCACCTATTAGCAAGAGAAGACCAAGGTAGTGAAGTGCAAATATTAGAGGTAAGTCACAATGATGCACAATCACAATATGTTGATTTGAAGTTCTATTTGAAGAATGGATATGCCCCTATGCATCTCAATTATAAAACAAAGTGTGCTTTAAGATTGAAATCAAATCAGTATGAATTAATTGACGATGTATTGTTTAGAAAAAATTATGATTCGGTATTGTTAAGATGCCTAGAAAAACCTCAAGCTAAAAAGGTCATGCAGGAAATACATGATGGACCAGCTGGAGGACATTTTGGAGGACATACCACAGCTCACAAAATCCTCCATGTAGGTTATTATTGGCCAAAACTATTCAAGGATGCACATGAATATGCAAGAAAATGTAAAACCTGTCAAATTGCAACTGAAGGAGAAAAGAAGTCAACATTCCCTTTGCAACCAGTGAACATCCAACAAGCATTCGAACAATGGGGAAGAGATATAATTGGTGAGATTGTTCCTAACTCTTCAAAGCAACAAAAATGCATCCTATCAGCTACTGATTATTTTACAAAATGGGTAGAAGTTATTCCCATAAAGACAACTAATATGGAAAGCATTACAGACTTCATTGATCAATACATAATTACCAAGTTCGGCCTACCCACAACTTTGATGTTAATGCATCATATTTCTCTGGAAATACAATGGTAGAATTTTCTTCGAAGAGAGGTTTTAAATTAAAATATTCAGCCAACTATTATCCACAAGGTAATCGATTAGCAGAATTGACAAACAAAAACCTCGTCAAAATCATCAGAAGGACTATTGACCAAAACCATAGGAATTGGCATAAAGCATTGACATTTTCTCTTTGGGCTGACATAATTACACAAAAGGCCTATTATAGACATATTTGGGCACTGCAAACCCAATCACATATGTCCATAAACCAAGGGCTTCTTAGTCCCTAAAAGTGTTGTTTCATGCCCTAAAGGAACAAGGTCAGTTGATTACATCATCTCCCAGAAGTTCTTTATAGAAAACTACTCAGAACTGGTCAAAACTAGACAATACAGATTGCTCAGTGCTAAGGGTGTGATGCATCTCACCTGCTCAGTGCAAAAGTGCAATGCATACTGGAGATCCCTTCTGTAGGGTGTGATGGGTGAGAGTAGACAAATGGCAAAGACAGTTTGCAAGGTGGATGATCATGGAATCTTCCAGAAACTTCTCCTGTGACACTTGCCTCTCTGAATTCGCCCAGGGATGAATAAGAGATCATCAATCTCCAAGTGGAATCAAGAACTATCAGAGAGAGGACACTAATCAAAATCCCAGAAGCTGACTCACCCCCCTGCAATCATCTATATTTGGATCCCTCATCCTGTTGAGATTGCAACAAGATGATGGAGCTCAGTGAAATGAGTCGCCTTCACTAAGTGGGCCCACAGGCAAATTATGGCGCAAAGTCTATTTTTAGACTATGTCTATTTTTAGACATATTGATCATGTCTATGAGTTGTAGGATGTTTTTTATGGATGATTGGTCAAGTTGGAAAAAATAGATGGACTTCTATTTTTAGACAACAACGGTGACACTGTCAAGTCTAATTATAGAGCAGTCAAATATTATTCGCCTATAATAATATTTAGACTATAAACTTTATCTTATTCTCTTGAAGCACTTCAGTTTGATCTACAGATGTGGCACATGCAGCTATCAGAAGGAAATATGCTTTCTTTGTGGGTCAGTTGAGTTGTTGCATGCGTGACTTCAGTTAGAACTCAATCAGTTGAGTTTCGTGGAGTTGATGGAGTTGTGTTCAGTTTGACTTGGTTAAACTAGTTGTAATTAGTCTAAATGAAAATAGACTAATGATGAGTTGTTAAACTGATTATTAACTCACAATGCAACTAAAGAATAAATCATTTAACTCAGTTTCATGTCAGTGCATGTTCAGTTCAAAAGGGACAGGTGTTCGAGGATCGGATTGCTATCAGTTGTGACTATAGTTGTGCATGAGGATTTGCACAAATCAATGGGATTGAGTTATGCCAATGAGAATTGGCCAATACCAAGTGATTATAGCCTCTGCTCACGTGATTCCTAGTGTGAGTGATTCTTTTGAGGTAAATACAAGTTTGGTTCAACCATTCTCATTCCATTCTTGAGTAGGTATTGAGCAGTGGAGGCAAACAAGCAGTGGAATAGATTTGGAGACCAGATCTGAGCTGTATTGTGTGTAACAGGTGGAGATAGTGTTGGATACTTGTGAGAAGTATTTACTATTGTAATGTTACATGTTCTCAATCACTAATATACAGATAGTGTGGGGTTTTCAACTGTAATCTTTCCCCGAGTTACATATTGTGTTAATGTGTGCATGCTCTTGATGTTTTATTGTTATTGATGCTGTTATATTGATGATCAATGTAAAGGAGCTTATGTATTGTGTATGTTTTACGCAATAGTACATGATCAGGATAATATCCATTGAATATGTGTTTAGTATTCAAAATTTCTACATGGTATCAGAGCTGTTGATCATCAGATATACTATTCAGGAAGTGTTTACATTCTATTTCTTCAGGCAGAGTCTGTAATCGGGCCAGGTAGCCTCTGGATTCATCCTTCCTTTGGAAGGTGAGATACCCGGTGAATGCCCATACAGTCAATCTTTGTACAAGAAATACCTTGTTATCATGAATTCTAGATCGGAAGCGGTTGAGTTGGAGCTGGTGGAATTCGAATTTGCAACAGTGTTTTCTTGGTGTCAAAACTAAGATGTCTTTCACAGGATTGCGATTGGAGTATGCCATTGAGGGCAGTACGAACTATATTGCATGGAAGGACAGGATGGAGGCAGTATTGGATGATAACGGGCTGAAGGAGTTCATAGATACGGATATCCCAAAGCCTACTGATGTTACTCAAGCTGATGCTTGGAAAAAGAAGATCGCAAAATGTCGAAGGATTCTGTTGGAGGGCGTGAAGGATCACATTGTGTCCAGCCTCCATGGAAAGGCTACTCCATATTTGATGTGGAAATCATTAACAGAATTATTCCAAAGCAAGAGCGATCAGAGGAAGCTGGCGCTCAAAGATAAACTCAGGAACATCAAATGCGAGAAGGGTGACAGTATTCCCAAGTATCTCACGAAGTTCACTCAGTGTCGAGATGAGCTGGGAAGTGTGGGGGTTACTGTCGATGATGAGGACTTGGTGAGCTTTGCTCTCCTTGGTCTTCCGAAGAGTTGGCATTCCTATCAGGACTCTGTCAATGGTCGGGAGAAGTTGCCAGGATGGGAAAGACTATGGTCAGATCTTGTGCAGGAGGAGATCAGGCGAAGTACCAGGGACGGATCTTCGTCAAAGGGAGCTGATGAAGAGAATTGTGCTTTGGCTTCCAAACAAAAGAAAGGGAAGAGCAAGAAAGCTTCTCAGTCTGGTGCGAAAGGCAAGAAGCAGGATATGTCCAAGGTGAAGTGTTTTCACTGTCACCAGCACGGACTCTATGCCACAAATTGTCCGCAGAAGAAGAAGAACAAGCAAGTTGCTGGATCTGCACGGGGAGAGGCCTTAGCTTCTCAGTTTGAGCTTTATTTTTCATTGATCGCATGCTTGGTTTCAAGTGTGATGGGATCAGTGTGGTTCTTGGACAGTGGTGCGTCTTTTCACATGACGGGAGATAGAGATTTGTTCTCTGATATGAAAGACAAAGATCTTGGAGTGCACATCGAGATGGGTGATGATGGTAGATACAGTGCGACCGATATCGGTACCATTTCCTTTGAGAGGGAGTCCGGTAAACCCTTTGTATTGAAGGAAGTCATGCATGTTCCAGGATTGAAGAAGAATCTCATCTCAGTGACGATGTTAGAAGACAAG